>JASTWF010000038.1:3157001-3167001 GCA_030390025.1 Squalus acanthias
CTCGGCCCTCACCGGTTATGCTGGCTGGAACTGAAAGTACAACTTGGACAGCTCGTCAATGGCTCAATGGGTAAATGCCCTGCCCTGTGTGTATATGTATCTGTGTCTGTCTGTAAGTGAGAGTGTGTGAGTGAGAGTGTGTGAGTGTCTGGGTGTGGGTGTGTGAGTGTCTGTGTGTGAGTGTCTGTGTGTGTGTGGGTGTGAGTGTCTGTGTGTGTGTGGGTGTGAGTGTCTGTGTGTGTGTGTGTGAGTGTCTGTGTGTGTGTGGGTGTGAGTGTCTGTGTGTGTGTGTGTGAGTGTCTGTGTGTGTGTGGGTGTGTGTGTCTGTGTGTGTGAGTGTGTGTCTGTGAGTGTCTGTGTGTGTGAGTGTGTGTCTGTGTGTGTGTCTGTGAGTGTCTGTGTGTGTGAGTGTCTGTGTGTGTGTCTGTGAGTGTGAGTGTCTGTGTGTGTGTGAGTGTGTCTGTGAGTGTCTATCTGAGTGTGTGAGTGTCTGTGAGTGTGAGTGTGTGTGTCTGTGAGTGTCTATCTGAGTCTGTGAGTGTCTGTGTGTGTGAGTGTCTGTGTGTGTGTCTGTGAGTGTGAGTGTCTGTGTGTGTGTGAGTGTGTCTGTGAGTGTCTATCTGAGTGTGTGAGTGTCTGTGAGTGTGAGTGTGTGTGTCTGTGAGTGTCTATCTGAGTCTGTGTGTGTCTGTGAGTGTCTGTGTGTGAGTGTGTGTGAGTGTGTGTCTGTGAGTGTCTATCTCAGTGTGTGAGTGTCTGTGTGTGTGAGTGTGTGTCTGTGAGTGTCTATCTCAGTGTGTGAGTGTCTGTGTGTGTGTGTGTGTGTCTGTGAGTGTCTATCTCAGTGTGTGAGTGTCTGTGTGTGTGAGTGTGTCTGTGAGTGTCTATCTCAGTGTGAGTGTCTGTGTGTGTGTGTGTGTGTGTCTGTGAGTGTCTATCTCAGTGTGTGAGTGTCTGTGAGTGTCTGTGTGTGTGAGTGTGTGTCTGTGAGTGTCTATCTCAGTGTGTGAGTGTCTGTGTGTGTGAGTGTGTGTCTGTGAGTGTCTATCTCAGTGTGTGAGTGTCTGTGTGTGTGAGTGTGTGTCTGTGAGTGTCTATCTCAGTGTGTGAGTGTCTGTGTGTGTGAGTGTGTGTCTGTGAGTGTCTATCTCAGTGTGTGAGTGTCTGTGAGTGTCTGTGAGTGTGAGTGTGTGTCTGTGAGTGTCTATCTCAGTGTGTGAGTGTGAGCATTAGCTGAGGACAGACTCAGTGTGAGCTGTGATTGTGCTGCTGACACACTGGGCTCACGCAGAAGGTTGGTGAGGTGTCAGAGGGCACCGGGTGAGTGTGAGCTGGCAGCGCAGGGCACAACCCTCACCTTCGGGACTGAGTAGCGGGTGTGGGGGCTTCTTTACACATCCTGCCTGGGTGTAACAGGCAGGATATTGAGTGGGTTGGTTACAGGCCTTTCCTGGAAAAGTGTCTGTTTCTGAGGGTCCGTACATGAGAGAGAGGGCACGGGAGTAGCGTTGCGTTCTCTGAGCAAGCGCTCTCTCTGGCGTGACGCTGACACCCGTGTGGGGTTAAGTCTGAAGTGGAGTTAGTACAATGAGATCTGGGAGTCCGACAACAATTTCGAGGGAGTGCCAAGGACTGTGAGTGTGGGATGATATTTACACAACAAAACCGAGCCACAACTTATTGAGCGGTGAGTGGCAGCTGAAACAGGCAGAGAGCACATCGTTTGTACAGGGCAGGGTGAAGCTAACAGGGAGCGGCCATTCCTTGTCTATCAATCTAATGGGTGGCAACGGCCAGTTCAAGGCTGGGAAGGTCAGACATTGCCAGGCATCCACATATGCACACTTCCTCGCAGGAGTTACTGGATAGTGGGGCAAAACCGGAAGCCCGGACTGATTGTTCCCCTCCTTACACCAATGTTGCACTCCTACCACAGCCCTCGGGTGAGATCGTCCAACTGGGCACTGATCCTGGGATCCTCCTGTGCTGTGTACCTCAGCAAGTGCTCAGTCTAGCCGCTGGGCCAGAGAGGGGCTGCGATAACCGAGAGATTCTTTCTTTCCTCCCAGGTCCAGTTTGTCGGACACCACAGTCCAATCCAGTGACGGTTTTGGGGTGAGGCAGCCGGCTCGGAGCAAGATCAAGAGGCACAACAGGGGCCTGGCCACGGTGTTCAGGGGCCGCAGCTTCAAGGACGAGAAGTCAGGCGATGAGGAGGGAGGAGACGGAGCCACGGATGACCCCACCGAGCTCTCCACGCAGGTCACAGCCCCCGGGGTGCTCAAGATCTTCGGCGATGAGATCTGCGCGGGCGCCAACTACAAGAGTGTTCTGGCGACGCCCTGCTCCAGTGCACAGGAGCTGGTGAAGGAGGCGCTGGAGAGGTTGGTACTTGCCATTCCTTTCGATGCTTCGCTTAGTGTTTTGGCAGGAGACAGAAGGGTAGGAAATCACCTCGGGCAGGAGCGTAAGACGGGCAGTAGTGAATGAGCAGCCTGTTTGACACCATGTCCGATTCACCTTCCCATTGACCTGAAAGACTTGCATTTCTATAGCGCCTTTCACAACCTCAGGACATCCCAAAGTGCCTTACAGCCAATGAAGTACTTTTGAAGTGTAGTCACTGTTCTAATGTAGGAAACGTGGCAGCAAATTTGCGCACAGCAAGCTCCCACAAACAGCGATGTGATAATGACCAGATAATCTGTTTTTTAGTGATGTTGGTTGAGGGATAAACATTGGCCCCAGGACTCCGGGGAGAACTCCCCTGCTCTTCTTTTTACGTCCACCTGAGAGAGCAGACAGGGCCTCGGTTTAACGTATCATCCGGAAGTTTTGAATCAGGCCGATTCGCTCGCGTACGTTTTACGAGACCGCCTAAATCTCGATGCGACGTGGGGGGAAATGTAATTCCTCCCAGTGTCGAATATCCAGTCTGTTCTAGTGGGGGGGCGGGGGGTACCAAGTGGGAAATAACAAGGGCCAATTCCTCTCAGCAGGCTCAGCACATCATCGTAGAACACAGGCTCTGCTCCCACCCTTCACCCTGCCAGCACCGGGGGCCAGCTCGGTGCTTACAATAAACTCATCATTCATTTCATTTTGTGTGCAAAGGCCAGCAAAGTCTCTCGGCCCTCATGGCCCCCGGCTCATTATACTTTCACTGGGTTTGAGAGGACAGAGGTCTTGCAGATCTCAAGTCGGTCCTGTTTGGTGCAAATTGAGGCAGAAAAATAAAGACCAAACTCTGGGACTTGGGGCAACCCGAGATGGAGGTGGTGAAAGTCTCCTCTGTCAGGGGCCGAGATGGAGGTGGTGAAAGTCTCCTCTGTCAGGGGCCGAGATGGAGGTGGTGAAAGTCTCCTCTGTCAGGGGCCGAGATGGAGGTGGTGAAAGTCTCCTCTGTCAGGGGCCGAGATGGAGGTGGTGAAAGTCTCCTCTGTCAGGGGCCGAGATGGAGGTGGTGAAAGTCTCCTCTGTCAGGGGCCGAGATGGAGGTGGTGAAAGTCTCCTCTGTCAGGGGCCGAGATGGAGGTGGTGAAAGTCTCCTCTGTCAGGGGCCGAGATGGAGGTGGTGAAAGTCTCCTCTGTCAGGGGCCGAGATGGAGGTGGTGAAAGTCTCCTCTGTCAGGGGCCGAGATGGAGGTGGTGAAAGTCTCCTCTGTCAGGGGCCGAGATGGAGGTGGTGAAAGTCTCCTCTGTCAGGGGCCGAGATGGAGGTGGTGAAAGTCTCCTCTGTCAGGGGCCGAGATGGAGGTGGTGAAAGTCTCCTCTGTCAGGGGCCGAGATGGAGGTGGTGAAAGTCTCCTCTGTCAGGGGCCGAGATGGAGGTGGTGAAAGTCTCCTCTGTCAGGGGCCGAGATGGAGGTGGTGAAAGTCTCCTCTGTCAGGGGCCGAGATGGAGGTGGTGAAAGTCTCCTCTGTCAGGGGCCGAGATGGAGGTGGTGAAAGTCTCCTCTGTCAGGGGCCGAGATGGAGGTGGTGAAAGTCTCCTCTGTCAGGGGCCGAGATGGAGGTGGTGAAAGTCTCCTCTGTCAGGGGCCGAGATGGAGGTGGTGAAAGTCTCCTCTGTCAGGGGCCGAGATGGAGGTGGTGAAAGTCTCCTCTGTCAGGGGCCGAGATGGAGGTGGTGAAAGTCTCCTCTGTCAGGGGCCGAGATGGAGGTGGTGAAAGTCTCCTCTGTCAGGGGCCGAGATGGAGGTGGTGAAAGTCTCCTCTGTCAGGGGCCGAGATGGAGGTGGTGAAAGTCTCCTCTGTCAGGGGCCGAGATGGAGGTGGTGAAAGTCTCCTCTGTCAGGGGCCGAGATGGAGGTGGTGAAAGTCTCCTCTGTCAGGGGCCGAGATGGAGGTGGTGAAAGTCTCCTCTGTCAGGGGCCGAGATGGAGGTGGTGAAAGTCTCCTCTGTCAGGGGCCGAGATGGAGGTGGTGAAAGTCTCCTCTGTCAGGGGCCGAGATGGAGGTGGTGAAAGTCTCCTCTGTCAGGGGCCGAGATGGAGGTGGTGAAAGTCTCCTCTGTCAGGGGCCGAGATGGAGGTGGTGAAAGTCTCCTCTGTCAGGGGCCGAGATGGAGGTGGTGAAAGTCTCCTCTGTCAGGGGCCGAGATGGAGGTGGTGAAAGTCTCCTCTGTCAGGGGCCGAGATGGAGGTGGTGAAAGTCTCCTCTGTCAGGGGCCGAGATGGAGGTGGTGAAAGTCTCCTCTGTCAGGGGCCGAGATGGAGGTGGTGAAAGTCTCCTCTGTCAGGGGCCGAGATGGAGGTGGTGAAAGTCTCCTCTGTCAGGGGCCGAGATGGAGGTGGTGAAAGTCTCCTCTGTCAGGGGCCGAGATGGAGGTGGTGAAAGTCTCCTCTGTCAGGGGCCGAGATGGAGGTGGTGAAAGTCTCCTCTGTCAGGGGCCGAGATGGAGGTGGTGAAAGTCTCCTCTGTCAGGGGCCGAGATGGAGGTGGTGAAAGTCTCCTCTGTCAGGGGCCGAGATGGAGGTGGTGAAAGTCTCCTCTGTCAGGGGCCGAGATGGAGGTGGTGAAAGTCTCCTCTGTCAGGGGCCGAGATGGAGGTGGTGAAAGTCTCCTCTGTCAGGGGCCGAGATGGAGGTGGTGAAAGTCTCCTCTGTCAGGGGCCGAGATGGAGGTGGTGAAAGTCTCCTCTGTCAGGGGCCGAGATGGAGGTGGTGAAAGTCTCCTCTGTCAGGGGCCGAGATGGAGGTGGTGAAAGTCTCCTCTGTCAGGGGCCGAGATGGAGGTGGTGAAAGTCTCCTCTGTCAGGGGCCGAGATGGAGGTGGTGAAAGTCTCCTCTGTCAGGGGCCGAGATGGAGGTGGTGAAAGTCTCCTCTGTCAGGGGCCGAGATGGAGGTGGTGAAAGTCTCCTCTGTCAGGGGCCGAGATGGAGGTGGTGAAAGTCTCCTCTGTCAGGGGCCGAGATGGAGGTGGTGAAAGTCTCCTCTGTCAGGGGCCGAGATGGAGGTGGTGAAAGTCTCCTCTGTCAGGGGCCGAGATGGAGGTGGTGAAAGTCTCCTCTGTCAGGGGCCGAGATGGAGGTGGTGAAAGTCTCCTCTGTCAGGGGCCGAGATGGAGGTGGTGAAAGTCTCCTCTGTCAGGGGCCGAGATGGAGGTGGTGAAAGTCTCCTCTGTCAGGGGCCGAGATGGAGGTGGTGAAAGTCTCCTCTGTCAGGGGCCGAGATGGAGGTGGTGAAAGTCTCCTCTGTCAGGGGCCGAGATGGAGGTGGTGAAAGTCTCCTCTGTCAGGGGCCGAGATGGAGGTGGTGAAAGTCTCCTCTGTCAGGGGCCGAGATGGAGGTGGTGAAAGTCTCCTCTGTCAGGGGCCGAGATGGAGGTGGTGAAAGTCTCCTCTGTCAGGGGCCGAGATGGAGGTGGTGAAAGTCTCCTCTGTCAGGGGCCGAGATGGAGGTGGTGAAAGTCTCCTCTGTCAGGGGCCGAGATGGAGGTGGTGAAAGTCTCCTCTGTCAGGGGCCGAGATGGAGGTGGTGAAAGTCTCCTCTGTCAGGGGCCGAGATGGAGGTGGTGAAAGTCTCCTCTGTCAGGGGCCGAGATGGAGTGGGCTTGGCGAGTCGCAGGTACCTTGGCCATTGCCACACAATGCAAGATTGCCCCTGGTGGTAAACTCTCTCTCAGAGAGGCCACGTAATGTCACACTGATATCATAGTGGGTTCAGCAAAGGCACATTGAAGGGACAGTGTAGAGGATTCCACCCGAAACGTTGACTCTGTTTCTCTCTCCTCGATGCTGCCTGACCTGCTGAGTGTTTCCAGCACTTTCTGTTGTTATTTCAGTGTAGATGGAGCTTTACTCTGTATCTAACCCGTGCTGTACCTGCCCTGGGAGTGTTTGATGGGACAGTGTAGAGGGAGCTTTACTCTGTATCTAACCCGTGCTGTACCTGCCCTGGGTGTGTTTGATGGGGACAGTGTAGAGTGAGCTTTACTCTGTATCTAACCCGTGCTGTACCTGCCCTGGGTGTGTTTGATGGGACAGTGTAGAGGGAGCTTTACTCTGTATCTAACCCGTGCTGTACCTGCCCTGGGAGTGTTTGATGGGACAGTGCAGAGGGAGCTTTACTCTGTATCTAACCCCGTGCTGTACCTGCCCTGGGTGTGTTTGATGGGACAGTGTAGAGGGAGCTTTACTCTGTATCTAACCCGTGCTGTACCTGCCCTGGGAGTGTTTGATGGGACAGTGTAGAGGGAGCTTTACTCTGTATCTAACCCGTGCTGTACCTGCCCTGGGTGTGTTTGATGGGACAGTGTAGAGGGAGCTTTACTCTGTATCTAACCCGTGCTGTACCTGCCCTGGTAGTGTTTGATGGGACAGTGTAGAGGGAGCTTTACTCTGTATCTAACCCGTGCTGTACCTGCCCTGGGAGTGTTTGATGGGGCAATGTAGAGGGAGCTATACTCTGTATCTAACTCGTGCTGTACCTGCCCTGGGAATGTTTGATGGGACAGTGTAGAGGGAGCTTTACTCTGTATCTAATGCGAGTGGTGAGTTGATCAGAAAGATTGTGTTTGATGTTATCCAGATATTCCCTGGACAAGAGCTCTGGCAGTGACTACATCCTGTGCGATGTGATTGGGCGGTCGGATGAGGACCACCAATGGAGGACAGAATGTTTCCGGGTTGTGAGTGACAGTGAGAAGCCCCTCATTCTGCAGTCACTCTGGAAACCGAAGGAGGGGTTCGCTCGGAGGTTCGAAATCCGGAGGAAGGTGGATGTGGAAGAAATCGCAGCAAAAGAGAAAGACACGGTGACGGCAGGTAACAGGTCACCGACAGAGGGACAGGCAGGGAGACTGACAGAGGGACAGGCAGGGAGACAGACAGAGGGACAGGCGGGGAGAGACTGACAGAGGGACAGGCGGGGAGAGACAGACAGAGGGACAGGCGGGGAGACTGACAGAGGGACAGGCGGGGGGAGACTGACAGAGGGACAGGCGGGGAGACTGACAGAGGGACAGGCGGGGGGAGACTGACAGAGGGACAGGCGGGGAGACTGACAGAGGGACAGGCGGAGAGACAGACAGAGGGACAGGCGGGGAGACTGACAGAGGGACAGGCGGGGAGAGACAGACAGAGGGACAGGCGGGGAGACTGACAGAGGGACAGGCGGGGGGAGACTGACAGAGGGACAGGCGGGGAGACTGACAGAGGGACAGGCGGGGGGAGACTGACAGAGGGACAGGCGGAGAGACTGACAGAGGGACAGGCGGGGGGAGACTGACAGAGGGACAGGCGGGGAGACTGACAGAGGGACAGGCGGGGGGGGACTGACAGAGGGACAGGCGGAGAGACAGACAGAGGGACAGGCGGGGAGAGACTGACAGAGGGACAGGCGGAGAGACAGACAGAGGGACAGGCGGAGAGAGACTGACAGAGGGACAGGCGGGGAGACAGACAGAGGGACAGGCGGGGAGAGACTGACAGAGGGACAGGCGGGGAGACTGACAGAGGGACAGGCGGGGAGAGACAGACAGAGGGACAGGCGGGGAGACTGACAGAGGGACAGGCGGGGGGAGACTGACAGAGGGACAGGCGGGGAGACTGACAGAGGGACAGGCGGGGGGAGACTGACAGAGGGACAGGCGGAGAGACAGACAGAGGGACAGGCGGGGAGAGACTGACAGAGGGACAGGCGGAGAGACAGACAGAGGGACAGGCGGAGAGACTGACAGAGGGACAGGCGGGGAGACAGACAGGGACAGGCGGAGAGACTGACAGAGGGACAGGCGGGGAGACAGACAGAGGGACAGGCGGGGAGAGACAGACAGAGGGACAGGCGGGGAGAGACTGACAGAGGGACAGGCGGGGAGAGACAGACAGAGGGACAGGCGGGGAGAGACAGACAGAGGGACAGGCGGGGAGACTGACAGAGGGACAGGCGGGGAGAGACAGACAGAGGGACAGGCGGGGAGACAGACAGAGGGACAGGCGGGGAGACTGACAGAGGGACAGGCGGGGAGACAGACAGAGGGACAGGCGGGAAGACAGACAGAGGGACAGGCGGAGAGAGACTGACAGAGGGACAGGCGGAGAGACTGACAGCGATGGGCCTGTGTTGTGTCGCACTATGATACCTCGCCCATGCCCTGACAGCTCCTCATTGCCCTCGCAGGGATCAATGCGCAGGCTCGCAGGCTGCAAATGACTCGGGCACGCGCATCATCAGCTCTGACAGAAGAGGAGATCGAAACCAGCTTTGCTCTTTGGCGGAGTGTCAGTGAGCTGAATCTATCGATGAAGACCAGAGAAACAAGGCAGAGCCTCCGGAGTGCTCAGATCGAAGCTCTGGACCCTGAGGAAGACAAAGATCGGCCGTGTCTCTGCATCGAGAAAGAGGAGACTGAAAGCAGCGACGACAGTTCCACCCAGTACTCCGTACACCCACCCTTCGAGTTCCCCTACTTCCTGTTACTCCAGGGTTACAGTTCCAGGCAGGTGAGAGTGGGTCTGCGAACGTTAACTACCAACTTATTCAAAGCAACTCTCCCTCCACCGCCAGTCATCTGCTCTCTCTCGCTCTCTTTCTCTCGCTCTCTCTCATCCTCTCGCTCACTCTCTTGCTCTCGCTCTCTCTCACTCTCATTCTCTCTCTCTTGCTCTCCGTCTCTCTCGCTCTCTGAGTCTCGCTTGCTCTCGCTCGCTCTCACTCTCGTCCGCTCTGTCTCGCTTGCTCTCTCTCTCGCTCTCTGTCTAACTCGCTCTCTCTCTCTCTCTCTCGCTCTGTCTCACTCGCTCTCTCTCGCTCTGTCTCGCTTGCTCTCTCTCTCTCGCTCTGTCTAACTCGCTCTCTCTCTCTCGCTCTGTCTCGCTTGCTCTCTCTCTCTCTCTCTCGCTCTGTCTCACTCGCTCTCTCTCTCTCTCGCTCTGTCTCGCTTGCTCTCTCTCTCGCTCTGTCTCACTCGCTCGCTCTGTCTCACTCGCTCTCTCTCGCTCTGTCTCGCTTGCTCTCTCTCTCGCTCTGTCTCACTCGCTCTCTCTCTCTCGCTCTGTCTCACTTGCTCTCTCTCTCTCTCTCTCGCTCTGTCTCATTTGCTCTCTCTCTCTCTCTCGCTCTGTCTCACTTGCTCTCTCTCTCTGTCGCTCTGTCTCACTCGCTCTCTCTCTCTCGCTCTGTCTCGCTTGCTCTCTCTCTCTCTCGCTCTGTCTCGCTTGCTCTCTCGCTCTCTCACTTGCTCTCTCTCTCTCGCTCTGTCTCGCTTGCTCTCCCTCTCTCTCTCGCTCTGTCTCACTTGCTCTCTCTCGCTCTGTCTCACTTGCTCTCTCTCTCTCTGTCTCACTTGCTCTCTCTCTCGCTCTGTCTCACTTGCTCTCTCTCTCTCTGTCTCACTTGCTCTCTCTCTCTCTCGCTCTGTCTCGCTTGCTCTCTCTCTCTCTCGCTCTGTCTCGCTTGCTCTCTCGCTCTCTCACTTGCTCTCTCTCTCTCGCTCTGTCTCGCTTGCTCTCCCTCTCTCTCTCGCTCTGTCTCACTTGCTCTCTCTCGCTCTGTCTCA
>JASTWF010000038.1:3179501-3209501 GCA_030390025.1 Squalus acanthias
CGCTCTCGCTCTCTCTCGCTCTCGCTCTCGCTCTCGCTCTCGCTCTCTCTCGCTCCCTCTCGCGCTCTCTCTAGCTCTCTTTCTCGCTCTCTCTCGCTCTCTCTCGCTCTCTCTCGCGCTCTCTCGCGCGCTCTTTCTTTCTCTCGCTCTCTCTCTCTATATCGCTTTCTCTTGCTCTCTCGCGCTCCCTCTCGCTCCCTCTCGCTCTCTCTCGCTCTCTCTCGCTCTCTCTCTCTCGCTCTCTCTCGCTCTCTCCCTCTCGCGCTCTCTCTCGCGCTCTCTCTCGCGCTCTCTCTCGCGCTCTCTCTCGCGCTCTCTCTCGCTCTCTCTCTCGCTCTCTCTCGCTCTCTCTCGCTCTCGCTCTCGCTCTCGCTCTCTCTCGCTCCCTCTCGCGCTCTCTCTCGCTCTCTCCCTCGCACTCTCTTGCTCTCTCCCTCGCTCTCGTGCGCTCTCCCTCGCTCTCTCTCGCGCTCTTGCTCTCTCTCTCGCTCTCTCTCGCTCTCTCTCGCTCTCCCTCTCGCTCCCTCTCGCTCTATCTCGCGCTCTCTCGCGCTCTCTCCCTCGTGCTCTCTCGCTCCCTCTCGTTTCTCTCTCTCTCTCTCTCGCTCTCGCACTCCCTCACTCTCTCTCATGTGTTCCTTGTGTTTGATTCCAGGATTTTGTCATTTACGTGCTGAGTGGAACCAGCCACATATTTGGCCGCTACTTGGATGAGTCGAGAGGCGAGGAGGAGGAGCGGGCGAAGGTGGACATCCCGCTGTCGGCCCCGGACATCTCGCCGAGACACTGCTGTGTGCGACGGCAGGAGCTGAGCCCTGGCGGGGAGAGCGGTGAGGTGGTGACGCTGGTGAGGCCCGGGAAAGGAGCACCAGTCACCCACAACGGGGTCCCGCTTGACAAGGAGACGCAGCTGCACGCGGGCGACCTGCTGGGGATGGGCGCACACTACCTCTTCATGTACAAGGACCCCACCCTCGCCAGCTCGCACCACGGCCAGAGACCAGCCTGGTTCCCGTCTCCCGTCCTGCGCCTGAGCCCCGGGGGCGAACTGAAGTGCAAGATGTGCGGCTGCACGTTCCAGGACAGTCGGAGCGGGGACACGACTTCTCGGATAAAGATGGCGATTCCCAGACTACGGGACTCGGAGGGCACAGCATACATCTTCACGTACGATCTATCACAGGAAGACGCACTTTTGAACAGGATCATTGACACGCCGGAGGAGGACACCACAGACTTCAAGCTGACTCCAGCCTTCCTGCTCAGTCTCTGCATCCAGCACTCAGCCACATCCTTCCACCCAGCAGATTTCCGCAAGCTCTTGTTGAGGATAGCGAGCCAGATCCAAACAGTGATGTGGGTCAGTGCACATGTTTCTCTTCTGTTTAATGAATGTTAGGGACTGCAATCCAAATATACCCCGCACCCCTCACTGTAACACTGATATACCCCACACCCCTCACTGTAACACTGATATACCCCACACCCCTCACTGTAACACTGATATACCCCACACCCCTCACTGTAACACTCTGATATACCCCACACCCCTCACTGTAACACTGATATACCCCACACCCCTCACTGTAACACTGATATACCCCACACCCCTCACTGTAACACTGATATACCCCACACCCCTCACTGTAACACTGATATACCCCACACCCCTCACTGTAACACTGATATACCCCACACCCCTCACTGTAACACTGATATACCCCACGCCCCTCACTGTAACACTGATATACCCCACACCCCTCACTGTAACATTCTGTTATACCCCACACCCCTCACTGTAACACTGATATACCCCACACCCCTCACTAACACTCTGTTATACCCCACACCCCTCACTGTAACACTCTGATATACCCCACACCCCTCACTAACACTCTGTTATACCCCACACCCCTCACTGTAACACTCTGATATACCCCACACCCCTCACTGTAACACTGATATACCCCCACACCCCTCACTGCAACACTGATATACGCCACACCCCTCACTGTAACACTCTGATATACCCCACACCCCTCACTGTAACACTGATATACCTCACACCCCTCACTGTAACACTGATATACCCCACACCCCTCACTGTAACACTGATATACCCCACACCCCTCACTGTAACACTGATATACCCCACACCCCTCACTGTAACACTCTGATATACCCCACACCCCTCACTGTAACACTCTGTTATACCCCACACCCCTCACTGTAACACTCTGATATACCCCACACCCCTCACTGTAACACTGATATACCCCCACACCCCTCACTGCAACACTGATATACCCCACACCCCTCACTGTAACACTGATATACCCCACACCCCTCACTGTAACACTGATATACCCCACACCCCTCACTGTAACACTGATATACCCCACACCCCTCACTGTAACACTGATATACCCCACACCCCTCACTGTAACACTCTGATATACCCCACACCCCTCACTGTAACACTGATAGACCCCACACCCCTCACTGTAACACTCTGATATACCCCACACCCCTCACTGTAACACTCTGTTATACCCCACACCCCTCACTGTAACACTCTGATATACCCCACACCCCTCACTGTAACACTGATATACCCCACACCCCTCACTGTAACACTCTGATATACCGCACACCCCTCACTGTAACACTGATATACCCCACACCCCTCACTGTAACACTCTGATATACCCACACCCCTCACTGTAACACTGATATACCCCGCACCCCTCACTGTAACACTGATATACCCCACACCCCTCACTGTAACACTGATATACCCCACACCCCTCACTGTAACACTGATATACCCCACACCCCTCACTGTAACACTGATATACCCCACACCCCTCACTGTAACACTCTTATATACCCCACACCCCTCACTGTAACACGGATATACCCCACACCCCTCACAGTAACACTGATATGCCCCACACCGCTCACTCTTACACACAGATATACCGCACACCCCTCACTGTAACTGATATACTCCACCCCCCTCACTGTAACACTGATATACCTCACACCCCTCACTGTAACACTGATATACCCCACACACCTCACTGTAACACTGATATACCTCACACCCCTCACTGTAACACTAATATACCCCACACACCTCACTGTAACACTGATATACCCCACACACCTCACTGTAACACTGATATACCCCACACACCTCACTGTAACACTGATATACCCCACACCCCTCACTGTAACACTGATATACCCCACACCCCTCACTGTAACACTCTGATCTACTCCACACCCCTCACAGTAACTTTGATATACCGCTCACCCCTCACTGTAACTCTGATATACCCCACACCCCTCACTGTAACCCTGATATACCCCACACCCCTCACTGTAACACTGATATACCCCACACCCCTCACTGTAACACTGATATACCCCACACCCCTCACTGTAACACTGATATACCCCACACCCCTCACTGTAACCCTGATATACCCCACACCCCTCACTGTAACACTCTGATGTACCCCACACCCCTCACTGTAACACTGATATACCCCACACCACTCACTGTAACACTCTGATATACCCCACACCCCTCACTGTAACACTCAGATATACCCCACACTCCTCACTGTAACACTGGTATACCCCACACCCTCACTGTAACACTGATATACCCCACACCCCTCACTGTAACACTCTTATATACCCCACACCCCTCACTGTAACACTCTGATATACCCCACAGCACTCACTGTAACACTCTGATATACCCCACACCCCTCACTGTAACACTCCGATATACCCCACACTCCTCAGTGTAACACTGATATACTCCACACCCCTCACTGTAACACTCTGATATACCCCACACCCCTCACTGTAACACTGATATACCCCACACCCTTCACTGTAACACACTGATATACCCCACACCCCTCACTGGAACACTGTTATACCCCACACCCCTCACTGTAACACTCTGATATACCCCACACCCCTCACTGTAACACTGATATACCCCACACCCCTCACTGTAACACTCTGATATACCCCACACCCCTCACTGTAACACTGATATACCCCACACCCCTCACTGTAACACTGATATACCCCACACCCCTCACTGTAACACTGATATACACCACACCCCTCACTGTAACACTGATATACCCCACGCCCCTCACTGTAACACTCTGATATACTCCACACCCCTCACTGTAACACTCTGATACACCCCACACCCCTCACTGTAACACTGATATACCCCACACCCCTCACTGTAACACTCTGATATACCCCACACCCCTCACTGTAACACTGATATACCCCACACCCCTCACTGTAACATTGATATACCCCACACCCCTCACTGTAACACTCTGATATACCCCACACCCCTCACTGTAACACTCCGATATACCCCACACTCCTCAGTGTAACACTGATATACTCCACACCCCTCACTGCAGCACTCTGATATAACCCACACCCCTCACTGTAACACTGATATACCCCACACCCTTCACTGTAACACACTGATATACCCCACACCCCTCACTGGAACACTGTTATACCCCACACCCCTCACTGTAACACTCTGATATACCCCACACCCCTCACTGTAACACTGATATACCCACACACCTCACTGTAACACTGATATACCCCACACCCCTCACTGTAACACTGATATACCCCACACCACTCACTGTAACACTGATATACCCCACACCCCTCACTGTAACACTCTGATATACTCCACACCCCTCACTGTAACACTCTGATACACCCCACACCCCTCACTGTAACACTAATATACCCCACACACCTCACTGTAACACTGATATACCCCACACACCTCACTGTAACACTGATATACCCCACACACCTCACTGTAACACTGATATACCCCACACCCCTCACTGTAACACTGATATACCCCACACCCCTCACTGTAACACTCTGATCTACTCCACACCCCTCACAGTAACTTTGATATACCGCTCACCCCTCACTGTAACTCTGATATACCCCACACCCCTCACTGTAACCCTGATATACCCCACACCCCTCACTGTAACACTGATATACCCCACACCCCTCACTGTAACACTGATATACCCCACACCCCTCACTGTAACACTGATATACCCCACACCCCTCACTGTAACCCTGATATACCCCACACCCCTCACTGTAACACTCTGATGTACCCCACACCCCTCACTGTAACACTGATATACCCCACACCACTCACTGTAACACTCTGATATACCCCACACCCCTCACTGTAACACTCAGATATACCCCACACTCCTCACTGTAACACTGGTATACCCCACACCCTCACTGTAACACTGATATACCCCACACCCCTCACTGTAACACTCTTATATACCCCACACCCCTCACTGTAACACTCTGATATACCCCACAGCACTCACTGTAACACTCTGATATACCCCACACCCCTCACTGTAACACTCCGATATACCCCACACTCCTCAGTGTAACACTGATATACTCCACACCCCTCACTGTAACACTCTGATATACCCCACACCCCTCACTGTAACACTGATATACCCCACACCCTTCACTGTAACACACTGATATACCCCACACCCCTCACTGGAACACTGTTATACCCCACACCCCTCACTGTAACACTCTGATATACCCCACACCCCTCACTGTAACACTGATATACCCCACACCCCTCACTGTAACACTCTGATATACCCCACACCCCTCACTGTAACACTGATATACCCCACACCCCTCACTGTAACACTGATATACCCCACACCCCTCACTGTAACACTGATATACACCACACCCCTCACTGTAACACTGATATACCCCACGCCCCTCACTGTAACACTCTGATATACTCCACACCCCTCACTGTAACACTCTGATACACCCCACACCCCTCACTGTAACACTGATATACCCCACACCCCTCACTGTAACACTCTGATATACCCCACACCCCTCACTGTAACACTGATATACCCCACACCCCTCACTGTAACATTGATATACCCCACACCCCTCACTGTAACACTCTGATATACCCCACACCCCTCACTGTAACACTCCGATATACCCCACACTCCTCAGTGTAACACTGATATACTCCACACCCCTCACTGCAGCACTCTGATATAACCCACACCCCTCACTGTAACACTGATATACCCCACACCCTTCACTGTAACACACTGATATACCCCACACCCCTCACTGGAACACTGTTATACCCCACACCCCTCACTGTAACACTCTGATATACCCCACACCCCTCACTGTAACACTGATATACCCACACACCTCACTGTAACACTGATATACCCCACACCCCTCACTGTAACACTGATATACCCCACACCACTCACTGTAACACTGATATACCCCACACCCCTCACTGTAACACTCTGATATACTCCACACCCCTCACTGTAACACTCTGATACACCCCACACCCCTCACTGTAACACTCTGATATACCCCACACCCCTCACTGTAACACTGATATACCCCACACCCCTCACTGTAACACTGATATACCCCATACCACTCACTGTAACACTCTGATAGACCCCACACCCCTCACTGTAACATTGATATACCCCACACCCCTCACTGTAGTACTGATATACCCCACACCCCTCACTGTAACATTCTGATGTACCCCACACCCCTCACTGTAACACTGATGTACCCCACACCCCTCACTGTAACACTGATATACCCCACACCCCTCGCTGTAACACTCTGATATACCCCACACCCCTCACTGTAACACACTGATATACACCACACCCCTCACTGTAACATTCTGATATACCCCACACCCCTCACTGTAGTACTGATATACCCCACACCCCTCACTGTAACACTCTGATATACCCCACACACCTCACTGTAACACTGATATACCCCACACCCCTCACTGTAACACTCTGATATACCCCACACCCCTCACTGTAACACTCTGATATACTCCACACCCCTCAGTGTAACACTGATATACCGCACACCCTTCACTGTAACCCTGATATACCCCACACCCCTCACTGTAACCCTGATATACCCCACACCCCTCACTGTAACACTGAAATACCCCACACCCCTCACTGTAACACTGATATACCCCACACCCCTCACTGTAACACTCTGATATATCTCACACCCCTCACTGTAACACTGAAATACCCCACACCCTCACTGTAACACTGATATACCCCACACCCCTCACTGTAACATTGATATACCCCACACCCCTCACTGTAGTACTGATATACCCCACACCCCTCACTGTAACATTCTGATATACCCCACACCCCTCACTGTAACACTGATGTACCCCACACCCCTCACTATAACACTGATATACCCCGCACCCCTCACTGTAACACCCTGATATACTCCACACCCCTCACTGTAACACACTGATATACCCCACACCCCTCACTGCAACACTCAGATATACACCACACCCCTCACTGTAACACTGATATACCCCACACCCCTCACTGTAACACTGATATACCCCACACCCCTCACTGTAACACCCTGATATACCACTCACTGTAGCACTGATATACCCCACACACCTCACTGTAACACGGATATACCCCACACCCCTCACTGTAACACTGATATACTCCACACCCCTCACTGTAACACTGATATACCCCACACCCCTCACTGTAACACTGATATACCCCACACCGCTCACTGTTACACTGAAATACCCCACACCCCTCACTGTAACACTGATATACCCCACACCCCTCACTGTAACACTCTGATTTACCCCACACCCCTCACTGTAACACTGATATACCCCACACCCCTCACTGTAACACTCTGATATACCCCACACCCCTCACTGTAACACTGATATACCCCACACTCCTCACTGTAACACTCTGATATACCCCACACCCCTCACTGTAACAGTCTGATATACCCCACACCCCTCACTGTAACCCTCTGTTAAACCCCACACCCCTCACTGTAACACTGATATACCCCACACCCCTCACTGTAACACTGATATACCCCACACACCTCACTGTAACACTGATATACCCCACACCCCTCACTGTAACACTGATATACCCCACATCGCTCACTGTAACACTCTGATTTACTCCACACCCCTCACTGTAACACTGATATACCGCACACCCCTCACTGTAACCCTGATATACCCCACACCCCTCACTGTAACCCTGATATACCCCACACCCCTCACTGTAACACTGATATACCCCACACCCCTCACTGTAACACTGATATACCCCACACCCCTCACTGTAACACTCTGATATACCCCACACCCCTCACTGTAACACTGATATACCCCACACCCTCACTGTAACACACTGATATACCCCACACCCCTCACTGGAACACTGATATACCCCACACCCCTCACTGTAACACTCTGATATACCCCACACCCCTCACTGTAACACTGATATACCCACACACCTCACTGTAACACTGATATACCCCACACCCCTCACTGTAACACTGATATACCCCACACCACTCACTGTAACACTGATATACCCCACACCCCTCACTGTAACACTCTGATATACTCCACACCCCTCACTGTAACACTCTGATACACCCCACACCCCTCACTGTAACACTCTGATATACCCCACACCCCTCACTGTAACACTGATATACCCCACACCCCTCACTGTAACACTGATATACCCCATACCACTCACTGTAACACTCTGATAGACCCCACACCCCTCACTGTAACATTGATATACCCCACACCCCTCACTGTAGTACTGATATACCCCACACCCCTCACTGTAACATTCTGATGTACCCCACACCCCTCACTGTAACACTGATGTACCCCACACCCCTCACTGTAACACTGATATACCCCACACCCCTCGCTGTAACACTCTGATATACCCCACACCCCTCACTGTAACACACTGATATACACCACACCCCTCACTGTAACATTCTGATATACCCCACACCCCTCACTGTAGTACTGATATACCCCACACCCCTCACTGTAACACTCTGATATACCCCACACACCTCACTGTAACACTGATATACCCCACACCCCTCACTGTAACACTCTGATATACCCCACACCCCTCACTGTAACACTCTGATATACTCCACACCCCTCAGTGTAACACTGATATACCGCACACCCCTCACTGTAACCCTGATATACCCCACACCCCTCACTGTAACCCTGATATACCCCACACCCCTCACTGTAACACTGAAAAACCCCACACATCTCACTGTAACACTGATATACTCCACACCCCACACTGTAACACTCTGATATATCTCACACCCGTCACTGAAACACAAAATACCCCACACCCTCACTGTAACACTTATACACCCCACACCCCTCACTGTAACATTGATATACCCCACACCCCTCACTGTAGTACTGATATACCCCACACCCCTCACTGTAACATTCTGATATACCCCACACCCCTCACTGTAACACTGATGTACCCCACACCCCTCACTATAACACTGATATACCCCGCACCCCTCACTGTAACACCCTGATATACTCCACACCCCTCACTGTAACACACTGATATACCCCACACCCCTCACTGCAACACTCAGATATACACCACACCCCTCACTGTAACACTGATATACCCCACACCCCTCACTGTAACACTGATATACCCCACACCCCTCACTGTAACACCCTGATATACCACTCACTGTAGCACTGATATACCCCACACACCTCACTGTAACACGGATATACCCCACACCCCTCACTGTAACACTGATATACTCCACACCCCTCACTGTAACACTGATATACCCCACACCCCTCACTGTAACACTGATATACCCCACACCGCTCACTGTTACACTGAAATACCCCACACCCCTCACTGTAACACTGATATACCCCACACCCCTCACTGTAACACTCTGATATACCCCACACCCCTCACTGTAACACTGATATACCCCACACCCCTCACTGTAACACTCTGATATACCCCACACCCCTCACTGTAACACTGATATACCCCACACCCTCACTGTAACACTGATATACCCCACACCCCTCACTGTAACACTGATATACCCCACACCCCTCACTGTAACCTCTGATATACCCCACACCCCTCACTGTAACACTGATATACCCCACACCCCTCACTGTAACACTGATATACCCCACACCCCTCACTGTAACACTGATATACCCCACACCCCTCACTGTAACACTGATATACCCCACACCCTCACTGTAACACTCTGATATACTCCACACCCCTCACTGTAACACTGATATACCGCACACCCCTCACTGTAACACCTGATATACCCCACACCCCTCACTGTAACACTGATATACCCCACACCCCTCACTGTAACACTGATATACCCCACACCCCTCACTGTAACACTGATATACCCCACACCCCTCACTGTAACACTCTGATATACCCCACACCCCTCACTGTAACCCTGATCTACCCCACACCCCTCACTGTAACACTCTGATGTACCCCACACCCCTCACTGTAACACTGATATACCCCACACCCCTCACTGTAACACTCTGATATACCCCACACGCCTCACTGTAACACTCTGATATACCCCACACCCCTCACTGTAACACTCTGATATACCCCACACCCCTCACTGTAACACTGATATACCCCACCCCACTCACTGTAACACTGATATACCCCACCCCACTCACTGTAACACTCTGATATACCCCACACCCCTCACTGTAACACTGATATACCCCACACCCCTCACTGTAACACTCTGATGTACCCCACACCCCTCACTGTAACACTCAGATATACCCCACACTCCTCACTGTAACACTGATATACCCCACACCCTCACTGTAACACTGATATACCCCACACCCCTCACTGTAACACTCTTATATACCCCACACCCCTCACTGTAACACTCTGATATACCCCACACCACTCACTGTAACACTCTGATATACCCCACACCCCTCACTGTAACACTCCGATATACCCCACACTCCTCAGTGTAACACTGATATACTCCACACCCCTCACTGTAACACTCTGATATACCCCACACCCCTCACTGTAACACTGATATACCCCACACCCCTCACTGTAACACTCTGATATACCCCACACCCCTCACTGTAACACTGATATACCCCACACCCTTCACTGTAACACTGATATACCCCACACACCTCACTGCATCACTGATATACCCCACACCCCTCACTGTAACACTCTGATATACTCCACACCCCTCACTGTAACACTCTGATACACCCCACACCCCTCAGTGTAACACTCTGATATACCCCACACCCCTCACTGTAACACTGATATACCCCACACCCCTCACTGTAACACTGATATACCCCATACCACTCACTGTAACACTCTGATATACCCCACACCCCTCACTGTAACATTGATATACCCCACACCCCTCACTGTAGTACTGATATACCCCACACCCCTCACTGTAACACTGATGTACCCCACACCCCTCACTGTAACACTGATGTACCCCACACCCCTCACTGTAACACTGATATACCCCACACCCCTCGCTGTAACACTCTGATACACCCCACACCCCTCACTGTAACACACTGATATACACCACACCCCTCACTGTAACATTCTGATATACCCCACAGCCCTCACTGTAGTACTGATATACCCCACACCCCTCACCGTAACACTCTGATATACCCCACACACCTCACTGTAACACTCAGAGAGACTCCACACCCCTCACTGTAACACTGACATACCCCACACCCCTCAGTGTAACACTGATATACCCCACACCCCTCACTGTAACACCCTGATATACTCCACACCCCTCACTGTAACACACTGATATACCCCACACCCTCACTTTAACACTGATATACCCCACACCCCTCACTGTAACACTGATATACCCCACACCCCTCACTGTAACATCCTGATATAGCCCTCACTGTAGCACTGATATACCCCACACACCTCACTGTAACACTGACATACCCCACACCCCCCACTGTAACACTGTGATTTACTCCACACCCCTCACTGTAACACTGATATACCGCACACCCCTCACTGTAACCCTGATATACCCCACACCCCTCACTGTAACCCTGATATACCCCACACCCCTCACTGTAACACTGATATACCCCACACCCCTCACTGTAACACTCTGATGTACCCCACACCCCTCACTGTAACACTGATATATCCCACACCCCTCACTGTAACACTCTGATATACCCCACACCCCTCACTGTAACACTCTGATATACCCCACACCCCTCACTGTAACACTCTGATATACCCCACACCCCTCACTGTAACACTTAGATATACCCCACACTCCTCACTGTAACACTGATATACCCCACACCCTCACTGTAACACTGATATACCCCACACCCCTCACTGTAACACTCTTATATACCCCACACCCCTCACTGTAACACTCTGATATACCCCACACCACTCACTGTAACCTCTGATATACCCCACACCCCTCACTGTAACACTCGATATACCCCACACTCCTCAGTGTAACACTGATATACTCCACACCCCTCACTGTAACACTCTGATATGCCCCACACCCCTCACTGTAACACTGATATACCCCACACCCCTCACTGTAACACACTGATATACCCCACACCCCTCACTGTAACACTGTTATACCCCACACCCCTCACTGTAACACTCTGATATACCCCACACCCCTCACTGTAACACTGATATACCCCACACCCCTCACTGTAACACTCTGATATACCCCACACACCTCACTGTAACACTCTGATATACCCCACACCCCTCACTGTAACACTTAGATATACCCCACACTCCTCACTGTAACACTGATATACCCCACACCCCTCACTGTAACACTCTGATATACCCCACACCACTCACTGTAACCCTCTGATAAACCCACACCCCTCACTGTTACACTCGATATACCCCACACTCCTCAGTGTAACACTGATATACTCCACACCCCTCACTGTAACACTCTGATATACCCCACACCCCTCACTGTAACACTGATATACTCCACACCCCTCACTGTAACACACTGATATACCCCACACCCCTCGCTGTAACACTCTGATATACCCCACACCCCTCACTGTAACACACTGATATACACCACACCCCTCACTGTAACATTCTGATATACCCCACAGCCCTCACTGTAGTACTGATATACCCCACACCCCTCACTGTAACACTCTGATATACCCCACACACCTCACTGTAACACTCAGATATACTCCACACCCCTCACTGTAACACTGATATACCCCACACCCCTCACTGTAACACTGATATACCCCACACCCCTCACTGTAACACCCTGATATACTCCACACCCCTCACTGTAACACACTGATATACCCCACACCCCTCACTGTAACACTCAGATATACACCACACCCTCACTGTAACACTGATATACCCCACACCCCTCACTGTAACACTGATATACCCCACACCCCTCACTGTAACACCCTGATATACCCCTCACTGTAGCACTGATATACCCCACACACCTCACTGTAACACTGATATACCCCACACCCCTCAGTGTAACACTGTGATTTACTCCACACCCCTCACTGTAACACTGATATACCGCACACCCCTCACTGTAACCCTGATATACCCCACACCCCTCACTGTAACCCTGATATACCCCACACCCCTCACTGTAACACTGATATAACCCACACCCCTCACTGTAACACGGAAAAACCCCACACCCCTCACTTTAACACTGATATACCCCACACCCCTCACTGTAACACTCTAATATACCCCACACCCCTCACTGTAACACTGATATACCCCACACCCCTCACTGTAACACTCTGATGTACCCCACACCCCTCACTGTAACACTCTGATATACCCCACACCCCTCACTGTAACACTCTGATATACCCCACACCCCTCACTGTAACACTCTGATATACCCCACACCCCTCACTGTAACACTGATATACCCCACACCACTCACTGCAACACACTGATATACCCCACACCCCTCACTGTAATACTTAGATATACCCCACACTCCTCACTGTAACACTGATATACCCCACACCCTCACTGTAACACTGATAACCCCACACCCCTCACTGTAACACTCTTATATACCCCACACCCCTCACTGTAACACTCTGATATACCCCACACCACTGACTGTAACCCTCTGATATACCCCACACCCCTCACTGTAACACTCCGATATACCCCACACTCCTCAGTGTAACACTGATATACTCCACACCCCTCACTGTAACACTCTGATATACCCCACACCCCTCACTGTAACACTGATATACCCCATACCCCTCACTGTAACACACTGATATACCCCACACCCCTCACTGTAACACTGTTATACCCCACACCCCTCACTGTAACACTCTGAAATACCCCACACCCCTCACTGTAACACTGATATACCCCACACCCCTCACTGTAACACTGATATACCCCACACCCCTCACTGTAACCCTGATATACCCCACACCCCTCACTGTAACACTGATATACCCCACACCCCTCACTGTAACACTCTGATATACCCCACACCCCTCACTGTAACACTGATATACCCCACACCCCTCACTGTAACACTCTGATATACCCCACACACCTCACTGTAACACTCTGATATACCCCACACCCCTCACTGTAACACTTAGATATACCCCACACTCCTCACTGTAACACTGATATACCCCACACCCCTCACTGTAACACTCTGATATACCCCACACCACTCACTGTAACCCTCTGATAAAACCCACACCCCTCACTGTTACACTCCGATATACCCCACACTCCTCAGTGTAACACTGATATACTCCACACCCCTCACTGTAACACTCTGATATACCCCACACCCCTCACTGTAACACTGATATACTCCACACCCCTCACTGTAACACACTGATATACCCCACACCCCTCGCTGTAACACTCTGATATACCCCACACCCCTCACTGTAACACACTGATATACACCACACCCCTCACTGTAACATTCTGATATACCCCACAGCCCTCACTGTAGTACTGATATACCCCACACCCCTCACTGTAACACTCTGATATACCCCACACACCTCACTGTAACACTCAGATATACTCCACACCCCTCACTGTAACACTGATATACCCCACACCCCTCACTGTAACACTGATAT
Organism: Squalus acanthias; assembly: GCA_030390025.1. NCBI lineage: Eukaryota > Metazoa > Chordata > Chondrichthyes > Squaliformes > Squalidae > Squalus > Squalus acanthias. Next base: position 3,194,809 of record JASTWF010000038.1, read on the forward strand.
ACCCCACACCCCTCACTGTAACACCCTGATATACTCCACACCCCTCACTGTAACACACTGATATACCCCACACCCCTCACTGTAACACTCAGATATACACCACACCCTCACTGTAACACTGATATACCCCACACCCCTCACTGTAACACTGATATACCCCACACCCCTCACTGTAACACCCTGATATACCCCTCACTGTAGCACTGATATACCCCACACACCTCACTGTAACACTGATATACCCCACACCCCTCAGTGTAACACTGTGATTTACTCCACACCCCTCACTGTAACACTGATATACCGCACACCCCTCACTGTAACCCTGATATACCCCACACCCCTCACTGTAACCCTGATATACCCCACACCCCTCACTGTAACACTGATATAACCCACACCCCTCACTGTAACACGGAAAAACCCCACACCCCTCACTTTAACACTGATATACCCCACACCCCTCACTGTAACACTCTAATATACCCCACACCCCTCACTGTAACACTGATATACCCCACACCCCTCACTGTAACACTCTGATGTACCCCACACCCCTCACTGTAACACTCTGATATACCCCACACCCCTCACTGTAACACTCTGATATACCCCACACCCCTCACTGTAACACTCTGATATACCCCACACCCCTCACTGTAACACTGATATACCCCACACCACTCACTGCAACACTCTGATATACCCCACACCCCTCACTGTAATACTTAGATATACCCCACACTCCTCACTGTAACACTGATATACCCCACACCCTCACTGTAACACTGATAACCCCACACCCCTCACTGTAACACTCTTATATACCCCACACCCCTCACTGTAACACTCTGATATACCCCACACCACTGACTGTAACCCTCTGATATACCCCACACCCCTCACTGTAACACTCCGATATACCCCACACTCCTCAGTGTAACACTGATATACTCCACACCCCTCACTGTAACACTCTGATATACCCCACACCCCTCACTGTAACACTGATATACCCCATACCCCTCACTGTAACACACTGATATACCCCACACCCCTCACTGTAACACTGATATACCCCACACCCCTCACTGTAACACTCTGATATACCCCACACCACTCACTGTAACCCTCTGATAAAACCCACACCCCTCACTGTTACACTCCGATATACCCCACACTCCTCAGTGTAACACTGATATACTCCACACCCCTCACTGTAACACTCTGATATACCCCACACCCCTCACTGTAACACTGATATACTCCACACCCCTCACTGTAACACACTGATATACCCCACACCCCTCGCTGTAACACTCTGATATACCCCACACCCCTCACTGTAACACACTGATATACACCACACCCCTCACTGTAACATTCTGATATACCCCACAGCCCTCACTGTAGTACTGATATACCCCACACCCCTCACTGTAACACTCTGATATACCCCACACACCTCACTGTAACACTCAGATATACTCCACACCCCTCACTGTAACACTGATATACCCCACACCCCTCACTGTAACACTGATATACCCCACACCCCTCACTGTAACACCCTGATATACTCCACACCCCTCACTGTAACACACTGATATACCCCACACCCCTCACTGTAACACTCAGATATACACCACACCCTCACTGTAACACTGATATACCCCACACCCCTCACTGTAACACTGATATACCCCACACCCCTCACTGTAACACCCTGATATACCCCTCACTGTAGCACTGATATACCCCACACACCTCACTGTAACACTGATATACCCCACACCCCTCAGTGTAACACTGTGATTTACTCCACACCCCTCACTGTAACACTGATATACCGCACACCCCTCACTGTAACCCTGATATACCCCACACCCCTCACTGTAACCCTGATATACCCCACACCCCTCACTGTAACACTGATATAACCCACACCCCTCACTGTAACACGGAAAAACCCCACACCCCTCACTTTAACACTGATATACCCCACACCCCTCACTGTAACACTCTAATATACCCCACACCCCTCACTGTAACACTGATATACCCCACACCCCTCACTGTAACACTCTGATGTACCCCACACCCCTCACTGTAACACTCTGATATACCCCACACCCCTCACTGTAACACTCTGATATACCCCACACCCCTCACTGTAACACTCTGATATACCCCACACCCCTCACTGTAACACTGATATACCCCACACCACTCACTGCAACACTCTGATATACCCCACACCCCTCACTGTAATACTTAGATATACCCCACACTCCTCACTGTAACACTGATATACCCCACACCCTCACTGTAACACTGATAACCCCACACCCCTCACTGTAACACTCTTATATACCCCACACCCCTCACTGTAACACTCTGATATACCCCACACCACTGACTGTAACCCTCTGATATACCCCACACCCCTCACTGTAACACTCCGATATACCCCACACTCCTCAGTGTAACACTGATATACTCCACACCCCTCACTGTAACACTCTGATATACCCCACACCCCTCACTGTAACACTGATATACCCCATACCCCTCACTGTAACACACTGATATACCCCACACCCCTCACTGTAACACTGTTATACCCCACACCCCTCACTGTAACACTCTGAAATACCCCACACCCCTCACTGTAACACTGATATACCCCACACCCCTCACTGTAACACTGATATACCCCACACCCCTCACTGTAACCCTGATATACCCCACACCCCTCACTGTAACACTGATATACCCCACACCCCTCACTGTAACACTCTGATATACTCCACACCCCTCACTGTAACACTCTGATACACCCCACACCCCTCACTGTAACACTCTGATATACCCCACACCCCTCACTGTAACACTGATATACCCCACACCCCTCACTGTAACACTGATATACCCCACACCACTCACTGTAACACTGATATACCCCATACCCCTCACTGTAACACTCTGATATACCCCACACCCCTCACTGTAACACTCTGATATACCCCACACCCCTCACCGTAACACTGATATACCTCACACCCCTCACTGTAACACTGATATACCCCACACCCCTCACTGTCACACTCTGATATACCCCACACCCCTCACTGTAACACTGATATACCTCACACCCCTCACTGTAACACTGATATACCCCACACCCCTCACTGTAACACTCTGATATTCCCCACACCCCTCACTGTAACATTGATATACCCCACACCCCTCACTGTAACACTGATATAGCCCACACCCCTCACTGTAACACTGATATACCCCACACCCCTCACTGTAACACTGATATACCCCACACCCCTCACTGTAACACTGATATACCCCACACCCCTCACTGTAACACTGATATACCACACACCCCTCACTGTAACACTGATATACCCCACACCCCTCACTGTAACATTGATATACCCCACACCCCTCACTGTAACACTGATATACCCCACACCCCTCACTGTAACACTCTGATATACTCCACACCCCTCACTGTAACACTCTGATATACCCCACACCCCTCACTGTAACACTCTGATATACCCCACACCCCTCACTGTAAAACTGATATACCCCACACCCCTCACTGTAACACTCTGATATACCCCACACCCCTCACTGTAACACTCTGATATACCCCACACCCCTCGCTGTAACACTCTGATATACCCCACACCCCTCACTGTAACACACTGATATACACCACACCCCTCACTGTAACATTCTGATATACCCCACAGCCCTCACTGTAGTACTGATATACCCCACACCCCTCACTGTAACACTCTGATATACCCCACACACCTCACTGTAACACTCTGATATACCCCACACCCCTCACTGTAACACTTAGATATACCCCACACTCCTCACTGTAACACTGATATACCCCACACCCTCACTGTAACACTGATATACCCCACACCCCTCACTGTAACACTCTTATATACCCCACACCCCTCACTGTAACACTCTGATATACCCCACACCACTCACTGTAACCCTCTGATAAAACCCACACCCCTCACTGTTACACTCCGATATACCCCACACTCCTCAGTGTAACACTGATATACTCCACACCCCTCACTGTAACACTCTGATATACCCCACACCCCTCACTGTAACACTGATATACCCCACACCCCTCACTGTAACACACTGATATACCCCACACCCCTCACTGTAACACTGTTATACCCCACACCCCTCACTGTAACACTCTGATATACCCCACACCCCTCACTGTAACACTGATATACCCCACACCCCTCACTGTAACACTCTGATATACCCCACACCCCTCACTGTAACACTCTGATATACTCCACACCCCTCACTGTAACACTGATATACCCCACACCCCTCGCTGTAACACTCTGATATACCCCACACCCCTCACTGTAACACACTGATATACACCACACCCCTCACTGTAACATTCTGATATACCCCACAGCCCTCACTGTAGTACTGATATACCCCACACCCCTCACTGTAACACTCTGATATACCCCACACACCTCACTGTAACACTCAGATATACTCCACACCCCTCACTGTAACACTGATATACCCCACACCCCTCAGTGTAACACTGATATACCCCACACCCCTCACTGTAACACCCTGATATACTCCACACCCCTCACTGTAACACACTGATATACCCCACACCCCTCACTGTAACACTCAGATATACACCACACCCTCACTGTAACACTGATATACCCCACACCCCTCACTGTAACACTGATATACCCCACACCCCTCACTGTAACACACTGATATACCCCACACCCCTCACTGTAACACTCAGATATACACCACACCCTCACTGTAACACTGATATACCCCACACACCTCACTGTAACACTGATATACCCCACACCCCTCACTGTAACACTGTGATTTACTCCACACCCCTCACTGTAACACTGATATACCGCACACCCCTCACTGTAACCCTGATATACCCCACACCCCTCACTGTAACCCTGATATACCCCACACCCCTCACTGTAACACTGATATAACCCACACCCCTCACTGTAACACGGAAAAACCCCACACCCCTCACTTTAACACTGATATACCCCACACCCCTCACTGTAACACTTAGATATACCCCACACTCCTCACTGTAACACTGATATACCCCACACCCTCACTGTAACACTGATATACCCCACACCCCTCACTGTAACACTCTTATATACCCCACACCCCTCACTGTAACACTCTGATATACCCCACACCACTGACTGTAACCCTCTGATATACCCCACACCCCTCACTGTAACACTCCGATATACCCCACACTCCTCAGTGTAACACTGATATACTCCACACCCCTCACTGTAACACTCTGATATACCCCACACCCCTCACTGTAACACTGATATACCCCATACCCCTCACTGTAACACACTGATATACCCCACACCCCTCACTGTAACACTGTTATACCCCACACCCCTCACTGTAACACTCTGATATACCCCACACCCCTCACTGTAACACTGATATACCCCACACCCCTCACTGTAACACTGATATACCCCACACCCCTCACTGTAACCCTGATATACCCCACACCCCTCACTGTAACACTGATATACCCCACACCCCTCACTGTAACACTCTGATATACTCCACACCCCTCACTGTAACACTCTGATACACCCCACACCCCTCACTGTAACACTCTGATATACCCCACACCCCTCACTGTAACACTGATATACCCCACACCCCTCACTGTAACACTGATATACCCCACACCACTCACTGTAACACTGATATACCCCATACCCCTCACTGTAACACTCTGATATACCCCACACCCCTCACTGTAACACTCTGATATACCCCACACCCCTCACCGTAACACTGATATACCTCACACCCCTCACTGTAACACTGATATACCCCACACCCCTCACTGTCACACTCTGATATACCCCACACCCCTCACTGTAACACTGATATACCTCACACCCCTCACTGTAACACTGATATACCCCACACCCCTCACTGTAACACTCTGATATTCCCCACACCCCTCACTGTAACATTGATATACCCCACACCCCTCACTGTAACACTGATATACCCCACACCCCTCACTGTAACACTGATATACCCCACACCCCTCACTGTAACACTGATATACCCCACACCCCTCACTGTAACACTGATATACCCCACACCCCTCACTGTAAGACTGATATACCACACACCCCTCACTGTAACACTGATATACCCCACACCCCTCACTGTAACATTGATATACCCCACACCCCTCACTGTAACACTGATATACCCCACACCCCTCACTGTAACACTCTGATATACTCCACACCCCTCACTGTAACACTCTGATATACCCCACACCCCTCACTGTAACACTCTGATATACCCCACACCCCTCACTGTAAAACTGATATACCCCACACCCCTCACTGTAACACTGATATACACCACACCCTGCACTGTAACACTGATATACCCCACGCCCCTCACTGTAACACTGATATACCCCATACCCCTCACTGTAACACTCTGATATACCCCACACCCCTCACTGTAACACTGATATACCTCACACCCCTCACTGTAACACTGATATACCCCACACCCCTCACTGTAACACTCTGATATCCCCCCCCCTCACTGTAACACTCTGATATACCCCACCCCCCCCACTGTAACACTGATATACCCCACACCCCTCACTGTAACACTCTGATATACCCCACACCCCTCACTGTAACACTGATATACCTCACACCCCTCACTGTAACACTGATATACCCCACACCCCTCACTGTAACACTCTGATATCCCCCCCCTCACTGTAACACTGATATACCCCACACCCCTCACTGTAACACTCTGATATACCCCACACCCCTCACTGTAACACTGATATACCCCACACCCCTCACTGTAACACTCTGATATACCCCACACCCCTCACTGTAACACTCTGATATATCCCACACCCCTCACTGTAACACTCTGATATACCCCACACCCCTCACTCTAACACACTGATATACCCCACACCCCTCACTGTAACACTGATATACCCCACACCCCTCACTCTAACACACTGATATACCCCACACCCCTCACTGTAACATTGATATACCTCACACCCCTCATTGTAACACTCTGATATACCCCACACCCCTCACTGTAACACTCTGATATACCCCACACCCCTCACTGTAACACTGATATACCTGACACCCCTCACTGTAACACTGATATACCCCACACCCCTCACTGTAACATTGATATACCCCACACCCCTCATTGTAACACTCTGATATACCCCACACCCCTCACTGTAACACTCTGATATACCCCACACCCCTCACTGTAACACTGATATACCCCACACGCCTCACTGTAACACTCTGATATACCCCACACCCCTCACTGTAACACTGATATACCCCACACCCCTCACTGTAACACTGATATACCCCACACCCCTCACTGTAACACTCTGATATACCCCACACCCCTCACTGTAACACTGATATACCCCACACCCCTCACTGTAACACTCTGATATACCCCACACCCCTCACTGTGACACTGATATACCCCACACCCCTCACTGTAACAGTCTGATATACCCCACACCCCTCACTGTAACATTGATATACCCCACACTGTAACACTGATATACCCCACACCCCTCACTGTAGCACTCTGATATACCCCACACCCCTCACTGTAACACTGATATACCCCATACCCCTCACTGCAACACTGATATACCCCACACCCCTCACTGTAGCACTCTGATATACCCCACACCTTTCACTGTAACACTCTGATATACCCCACACCCCTCACTGTAACACTGATATACCCCACACCCCTCACTGTAACACTGATATACCCCACACCCCTCACTGTAACACTGATATACCCCACACCCCTCACTGTAACACTGATATACCCCACACCCCTCACTGTAACACTCTGACAGCAATGTTTCTAGCTCAGTGACGCCCAGTCGCTTTGTGCGCCAGTGTGGGAGGAGCTGTGTGTGCGGGGATGCTGAGCGGGGCCCCTGCGCGTGGAGTTGGGAACCTTCGGCGCTGGCGGTTGGGGACTGAGGCACTCACATTCTGGATTATTGTATGGTCTGCCGGAGTCTTTAGCACTGGTTTCAGAATCACCTTCCTCGATGCTGTCATCGTTTCCACTCAAGCTGTGATTTGGACAGCTTGATTCAGGAGGATTGACTGAGGCAGTGCTGGGCCCATCGGAAGCCGGGACTGGGGAGGATTCGCACACCGAATTTCACAGTATCTGCAGCAAAGAAACAGGCCATTTGGCCCAACTGGTCTGTGCCGGTGTTGATGCTCCACACGAGCCTCCTCCCTCCTCTCTTCATCTCACCCTATCAGCATAGCCGGGTCGGTGGGCACGGTCGGTGGGTACGGTCGGTGGGCCGGGTCGGTGGGCCGGGTCGGTGGGTACGGTCGGTGGGCACGGTCGGTGGGTACGGTCGGTGGGCCGGGTCGGTGGGCCGGGTCGGTGGGTACGGTCGGTGGGCACGGTCGGTGGGTACGGTCGGTGGGTACGGTCGGTGGGCACGGTCGGTGGGTACGGTCGGTGGGTACGGTCGGTGGGCACAGTCGGTGGGCACGGTCGGTGGGCCGGGTCGGTGGGTACGGTCGGTGGGCCGGGTCGGTGGGTACGGTCGGTGGGCACGGTCGGTGGGTACGGTCGGTGGGCACGGTCGGTGGGCACGGTCGGTGGGTACGGTCGGTGGGCCGGGTCGGTGGGCCGGGTCGGTGGGTACGGTCGGTGGGTACGGTCGGTGGGCACGGTCGGTGGGCACGGTCGGTGGGCACGGTCGGTGGGCCGGGTCGGTGGGCACGGTCGGTGGGCCAGGTTGGTGGGTACGGTCGCTGGGCGCGGTCGTTGGGCACGGTCGGTGGGCACGGTCGGTGGGCCGGGTCGCTGGGTACGGTCGGTGGGCACAGTCGGTGGGCACGGTCGGTGGGCCCGGTCGGTGGGTACGGTCGGTGGGCCGGGTCGGTGGGCACGGTCGGTGGGCACGGTCGGTGGGCAGTGGGTACGGTCGGTGGGTACGGTCGGTGGGCCCGGTCGGTGGGTACGGTCGGTGGGCACGGTCGGTGGGCACGGTCGGTGGGCGGTGGGTACGGTCGGTGGGCCCGGTCGGTGGGTACGGTCGGTGGGCCGGGTCGCTGGGTACGGGCGGTGGGCACGGTCGGTGGGCACGGTCGGAGGGCACGGTCGGTGGGCACGGTCACTGGGCACGGTCGGTGGGCACGGTCGGTGGGCACGGTCACTGGGCACGGTCACTGGGCACGGTCACTGGGCACGGTCGGTGGGCACGGTCGGTGGGCATGGTCGGTGGGCACGGTCACTGGGCACGGTCGGTGGGCACGGTCGGTGGGCACGGTCACTGGGCACGGTCGGTGGGCACGGTCACTGGGCACGGTCGGTGGGCACGGTCACTGGGCACGGTCGGTGGGCACGGTCGGTGGGCACGGTCACTGGGCACGGTCGGTGGGCACGGTCGGTGGGCACGGTCGGTGGGCACGGTCGGTGGGCACGGTCACTGGGCACGGTCGGTGGGCACAGTCGGTGGGCACGGTCACTGGGCACGGTCGGTGGGCACGGTCGGTGGGCACGGTCACTGGGCACGGTCACTGGGCACGGTCGGTGGGCACGGTCGGTGGGCCGGGTCGCTGGGTACGGTCGGTGGGTACGGTCGGTGGGTACGGTCGGTGGGCACAGTCGGTGGGCACGGTCGGTGGGCACGGTCGGTGGGCACGGTCACTGGGCACGGTCGGTCGGTGGGCACGGTCGGTGGGCACGGTCACTGGGCACGGTCGGTGGGCACGGTCGGTGGACACGGTCACTGGGCACGGTCGGTGGGCACGGTCGGTGGGCACGGTCGGTGGGCACGGTCGGTGGGCACGGTCACTGGGCACGGTCGGTGGGCACGGTCGGTGGGCACGGTCGGTGGACACGGTCACTGGGCACGGTCGGTGGGCACGGTCGGTGGGCACGGTCGGTGGGCACGGTCGGTGGGCACGGTCACTGGGCACGGTCACTGGGCACGGTCGGTGGGCACGGTCGGTGGGCACGGTCGGTGGGCACGGTCACTGGGCACGGTCACTGGGCACGGTCGGTGGGCACGGTCGGTGGGCCGGGTCGCTGGGTACGGTCGGTGGGCACGGTCGGTGGGCACGGTCGGTGGGCACGGTCGGTGGGCCGGGTCGCTGGGTACGGTCGGTGGGCACGGTCGGTGGGCACGGTCGGTGGGCACGGTCGGTGGGCACGGTCGGTGGGCACGGTCGGTGGGCACGGTCGGTGGGCACGGTCACTGGGCACGGTCACTGGGCACGGTCGGTGGGCCGGGTCGCTGGGTACGGTCGGTGGGCACGGTCGGTGGGCACGGTCGGTGGGCCGGGTCGGTGGGCACGGTCGGTGGGCACGGTCGGTGGGCCGGGTCGGTGGGCACGGTCGGTGGGCACGGTCGGTGGGCACGGTCGGTGGGCACGGTCGGTGGGCACGGTCGGTGGGCACGGTCGGTGGGCACGGTCGGTGGGCACGGTCGGTGGGCCGGGTCGCTGGGTACGGTCGGTGGGCACGGTCGGTGGGCACGGTCGGTGGGCCGGGTCGGTGGGCACGGTCGGTGGGCCGGGTCGGTGGGCACGGTCGGTGGCCACGGTCGGTGGGCAAGGTCGGTGGGCCGGGTCGGTGGGCACGGTCGGTGGGCACGGGCGGTGGGCACGGGCGGTGGGCACGGTCGGTGGGCACGGTCGGTGGGCCGGGTCTCCGCTGGTGTATTGGGGGGAGGCTGACTGCTCTTCCCCCTGGAATGTCAGGGCTGGAACGTTCTGCTTGTTCTCCGCTAGAGTTCAGGGAGATCTTGACGCCTCTAAATAGTTTTTTTTTCTTTGTTAGGAGAAGACAAAGGCACTCGCAGCCAAACAGAGAGAGCAGTAAGTAGCAGGCTGCACCCTGCGGGTGACTGGGTGGGTGTAGGCGGTGAGGTGTGTAGGGGGGTTGAGGGGGTGGGGTGGGGGGAGGAGGGTTGGGGGGGTGTAGGGGGAGTGGGGTTTGGGGGTGGGGTGAGTTGGGGGGGTTTGGGGGGTGGGGTGTGTTGGGGGGATTTGAGGTTGGATGGGTTGGCGGGGGGGTGTGGTGGGTTGGGGTGTGGTGGGTTGGGGGGGTTTGGGGGTGGCATGTGTTGGGGGGGATTTGGGGTTGGATGGGTTGGGGGGGTGGGGTGGATTTAGGGGTGGTTGGGGTGTGTGGGGGGGTGGGGTGGGTTTAGGGGGTTGGGGGTGGGGGGATGTAGGGGGTGGGGTGGGTTTAGGGGGGGTGGGGGTGGGGTGGGTTTTGGGGGGTGGGGGTGGGTTTAGGGGGGTGGGGTGGGTTTAGGGGGGTGGGAGTGGGGTGGGTTTAGGGGGTTGGAGGTGGGGTGGGTTTAGGGGGGTGGGGTGGGTTTAGGGGGTTGGAGGTGGGGTGGGTTTAGGGGGGTGGGGTGGGTTTAGGGGGTTGGGGGTGGGGGGATGTAGGGGGTGGGGTGAGTTTAGGGGGGGTGGGAGTGGGGTGGGTTTAGGGGGTTGGAGGTGGGGTGGGTTTAGGGGGGTGGGGTGGGTTTAGGGGGTTGGAGGTGGGGTGGGTTTAGGGGGGTGGGGTGGGTTTAGGGGGTTGGGGGTGGGGGGATGTAGGGGGTGGGGTGAGTTTAGGGGGGGTGGGAGTGGGGTGGGTTTAGGGGGTTGGAGGTGGGGTGGGTTTAGGGGGGTGGGGTGGGTTTAGGGGGTTGGAGGTGGGGTGGGTTTAGGGGGTGGGGTGGGTTTCGGGGGGTTAGGGGGTGGGGTGGGTTTAGGGGGTGGGGTGGGTTTCGGGGGGTTAGGGGGTGGGGTGGGTTTAGGGGGGTGGGAGTGGGGTGGGTTTAGGGGGTTGGAGGTGGGGTGGGTTTAGGGGGTGGGGTGGGTTTCGGGGGGTTAGGGGGTGGGGTGGGTTTAGGGGGTGGGGTGGGTTTAGGGGGGGTGGGAGTGGGGTGGGTTTAGGGGGGGTGGGGTGGGTTTAGGGGATGGGGTGGGTTTAGGGGGGGTGGGGGTGGGGTGGGTTTAGGGGGTGGGGTGGGTTTAGGGGGGGTGGGGGTGGGGTGGGTTTAGGGGGGGTGGGAGTGGGGTGGGTTTAGGGGGTGGGGTGGGTTTCGGGGGGTTAGGGGGTGGGGTGTGTGGGGCGGAGCTGTCTGACTGGTGTTGGGGATTTCGGGATTAACCTGGTGTGCAGACACTGAGTAACTCAGTGTTGTGGAAGTGGAATAACCTGTGCCTGTCAGTGCGCTAACAGATCCTGGAAACAAAAGCAGAAAATGGAAGATCAAGTTGTGGCGAAGGGTTAAAGTGGAATCGTTCACCTTCCGCTGTCTCCACAGATGCTGCCTGACCTGCTCAGTGTTTCCAGCATTTTCTGTTTTTGTTTCAGATTTCCAGATATTGACCAGAACTGGTCTCTGCTGGAGTTTGTGCTGCACACAAGCCTCCTCCCAATGACCTCTCCCCACCCTGCCCTGTATCCCTCTGTTCCCTTCTCTGTCATGTAAGCATCAAGTCAGTGCTATCGGCTTCAAGCACTCCATGTTCTCAACTCGCACCCCCTCAGAGCCCAGGGATGAGGCACGGTCTGTGTTCAAGTCTCTGAGTGAGATGTATTGAGTGGGAGCAGTGACTACACTGGACTCCTCACACCATCCATTTTCTGAATCTCTGTAACGTACCCTCCACCCCTCACTGTCACCCTGATATATAAAATAGGCACTGCCTCTTAAAGGGGTATCACAGCATCCAAGGGGGAGCTTTCAATCAGACAGAACATGGCATTGATTTATCCGAAAGACGGCCCCTCCGACAGTGCAGCGCTCTCTCAGGACTGGCACAGGATCTGTAACAGTGCGAGCACAGAGACTGATTGTATGTGAGGGACCCAGGGGTGGGGAGTGCTTCCTACATCTCAACTCTCAATCAATGAGATTGGACACAATACACCCAGCTGGAGTGTTGGGTCCAATTCTGGGCACCGCACTTTAGGAAGGATGTCGAGGCCTTGGAGAGGGTGCGGAGGAGATTTACCAGAATGGTCCCAGGGATGAGGGACTTCAGTTACGTGGAGGGACTGGAGAAGCTGGGATTGTTCTCCTTAGAGCAGAGAAGATTAAGAGGAGATTTAATAGAGGTGTTCAAAATCATGAAGAGTTTTGATCGAGTAAATAAGGAGAAACTGTTTCCAGTGGCAGGAGGGTCGGTAACCAGAGGACACAGATTTAAGGTGATTGGCAAAAGAACCAGAGGGGAGATGAGGGAAAAAATATTTACGCAGTATATTTTTGTGATCTGGAATGCGCTGCCTGAAAGGGCGGTGGAAGCAGATTCAATAATAACTTTCAAAAGAGAATTGGATAAATACTTGAAAAGGAAAACAATTGCAGGGCTATGGGGAAAGAGCAGGGGGAGTGGGACTAATTGGAAGCTCTTTCAAAGAGCCGGCACAGGCACGATGGGCTGAATAGCCTCCTCCTGTGCTCTGTGAGTCTGAGAATGAACCTTTCCTCTTCTGTGCTGCTCTCCCCACTCTGCGTGAAGTGTCATTTCCTTGTCTTGCCTCTGGTTGGTCTCATGTTCTGACTGACCTTCACCATTCGGTGTTTGCCGTCACAGTGCCAGTGAGGAATCCCCTGCCATCGGCATGACTGAGCTGATCCCAGGTCTGCAGCCCCTCGTCTACTGGATGTCCAACTCCATCGAGCTACTGCACTTCATTCAACAGGAGGTTCCCAAACTGTTAGCGTGGGAGCAGCACGTGGATCAGTACGGTGAGTGCACACGCGCAATGGTGCACACGTGTCATACACGCCGGGTCACGCACACGCCGGGTCACGCACACGCCGGGTCACGCACATTGGGCTGCCCAAAGCTCACGTGTGCACCTTCCTGTTTGTGACCACAGTCTGTGCCCATGGGGCAATGCTGGGTGTAGGGAGGCAGCAGTACAGTCTGTGCCCATGGGGCGACGCTGGGTGTAGGGAGGCAGCAGTACAGTCCGTGCCCATGGGGCGATGCTGGGTGTAGGGAGGCAGCAGTACAGTCTGTGCCCATGGGGCGATGCTGGGTGTAGGGAGGCAGCAGTACAGTCCGTGCCCATGGGGTGACGCTGGGTGTAGGGAGGCAGCAGTACAGCCTGTGCCCATGGGGCGATGCTGGGTGTAGGGAGGCAGCAGTACAGTCCGTGCCCATGGGGCGATGCTGGGTGTAGGGAGGCAGCAGTACAGTCTGTGCCCATGGGGCGATGCTGGGTGTAGGGAGGCAGCAGTACAGTCTGTGCCCATGGGGTGACGCTGGGTGTAGGGAGGCAGCAGTACAGCCTGTGCCCATGGGGTGATGCTGGGTGTAGGGAGGCAGCAGTACAGTCCGTGCTGTTCTGTGTTACCGCGCACATTGCGTCATCACCTCTCGGGGTGCGACAAACAAAACAGAAGTTTTCCAAAGATTTATGAATGATGATAGCGGCCCTTTAAATGCAGGAACAACCCTCTCTCTCTCTCTCTCTCCCTCGCCTGAAGTGGTTACTGAGGTTCG
>JASTWF010000038.1:3214501-3305199 GCA_030390025.1 Squalus acanthias
GAGTGCTGCACTGTCGGAGGGACAGTGCTGAGGGAGCGCTGCACTGTCAGAGGGGCAGTACTGAGGGAGCGCCGCACTGTCGGAGGGGCAGTACTGAGGGAGCGCCGCACTGTCAGAGGGGCACTACTGAGGGAGCGCTGCACTGTCAGAGGGGCAGTACTGAGGGAGTGCCGCACTGTCGGAGGGACAGTGCTGAGGGAGCGCTGCACTGTCAGAGGGGCAGTACTGAGGGAGCGCCGCACTGTCGGAGGGGCAGTACTGAGGGAGCGCCGCACTGTCAGAGGGGCACTACTGAGGGAGCGCTGCACTGTCAGAGGGGCAGTACTGAGGGAGTGCCGCACTGTCGGAGGGACAGTGCTGAGGGAGCGCTGCACTGTCAGAGGGGCAGTACTGAGGGAGCGCCGCACTGTCGGAGGGGCAGTACTGAGGGAGCGCCGCACTGTCAGAGGGGCACTACTGAGGGAGCGCGGCACTGTCAGAGGGGCAGTACTGAGGGAGTGCCGCACTGTCGGAGGGGCGGTACTGAGGGAGTGCCGCACTGTCGGAGGGGCGGTACTGAGGGAGTGCTGCATTGTCGGAGGGGCAGTACTGAGGGAGCGCTGCACTGTCGGAGGGGCAGTACTGAGGGAGTGCTCCGCTGTCGGAGGGGCAGTCTTTTGGATGAGACGTTAAACCAAAGCCCCGTCTGTCCTCTCAGGTGGACATAAATGATCCCACGGCACTATTGAGAGCAGGGGAGTTCTCCCCGGTGTCCTGGCCAATATTCATCCCTCAACCAACATCACTAAAACAGATTATCTGGTCATTATCTCATTGCTGTTTGTGGGACTTTGCTGTGTACAAATTGGCTACATTACAACAGTGACAACACTTCAAAAGTACTTCAGTGTCTGTTGTGGGGAAGTTACTCAAATCTGTTATTGGAGACAGAGTGACTGAGCATTTGGACAATATGAACTGATCAGGGAGAGCCAGCGTGGATTTGTAAAGGGTACGTCATGTCTGACAAACCTAGTTGAATTTTCTGAGGAGATTAGTAACGTGGTAGATAAGGGAGTGTCTATGGATGTTGTTGATATAGACTCCCAGAAAGCATTCGACCAGATTCCACACAAGAGACTGTTAACAAGAATGGGAGTGCATGGAATTGGAGGCAACCTATTGGCTTGGACAGGGAATTGGTTGGGAGGTAGGAGAGAGAGTAGGGATAATGGGTGTGGGGTGTGTACTCCCATTGGCAGGATGTGACGAGTGGTGTCCCCCAGGGATCTGTCCTGGGGCCTCAGCTTTCACTATATTTATCAATGACTTGGATGAAGGAATAGAGAGCCGTATATCTGAGTTTGCTGACGACACTAAGTTAGGTGGCTCAGTCAATCATGTAGATGGGAGCAGAACGTTGCAAAGGGGCATTGATAGAGTCAGTGAGTGGGCAAAACTGTGGCAGATGGAGTTCAATGTGGGGATGTGTGAGGTCATCCACTTTGGACTGTGTGGAGCATAAATGCCGGCATAGTCTAGTTGGGCCGAATGGCTTGTTTTTGTGCTGTACATTCTATGTAATTCTATGTAGTATTTTTTAAATGGGGAGAAGCTAGGACCTACAGATCAGCAGAGAGATTTAGGGGTCCAAATACAGAAATCACTAAAGGCTAGTGGACAGGTACAGAAAATAATGAAAGAGGTTAATGGAATGTTGGCCTTTATCTCGGGGGCTGGAGGTTCTGTCACAGTTGTCCGGAGCTCTGGTCAGACCCCATCTGGACACTGTGTTCAGTTCTGGGCCCCGCACCTCAGGAAGGATATATTGGCCTTGGAGGGGGGGCAGCGCAGATTCACCAGAATGATACCGGGGCTAAAAGGGTTAAATTATGAGGACAGGTTGCACAGACTGGGCTTGTATTCTCTCGAGTTTAGAAGATTAAGGGGTGATCTAATCGAGGTGTTTAAGATGATTAAGGGATTCGATAGGGTGGAGAGAAAGAAACTATTCCTCTGGTGGGGGGAGTCCAGAACAAGGGGCAAAACCTTAAAATTAGAGCTATGTATGTGTGAGTATGTGTGTATGTGTCTAGGCATGTGTGAGAGAAAGAAAGACTTTGCATTTATATAGAGAATGTGGGAGAGAGAGAGAGTGTGAGAGAGAGAGAGTGTGAGAGAGAGAGTGTGTGAGAGAGAGAGAGAGTGAGAGAGAGAGAGAGAGAGTGAGAGAGAGAGAGAGAGAGAGAGAGAGTGTGAGAGAGAGAGAGTGTGAGAGAGAGAGTGAGACAGAGAGAGTGTGAGAGAGAGAGAGCGAGTGAGAGAGAGTGTGAGAGTGTGTGTGTGAGAGAGTGTGTGTGTGAGAGTGTGTGCGTGTGAGGGAGAGCGTGTGAGGGAGAGCGTGAGGGAGAGCGTGAGAGTGTGAGGGAGAGTGTGAGTGAGTGAGTTTGAGTGTGTGAGAGTGAGTGTGTGTGTGTGAGAGAGTGTGTGTGTGTGAGAGAGTGTGTGTGTGTGAGTGTGTGGGAGAGTGAGTGTGTGTGTGGGAGAGTGAGTGTGTGTGAGTGTGTGTGAGAGAGTGTCTGTCTGTGTGTGTGTGAGAGAGTGTCTGTCTGTGTGTGTGTGAGAGAGTGTGTGTGTGTGTGAGAGAGTGTGTGTGTGTGTGAGTGTGTGGGAGAGTGAGTGTGTGTGTGGGAGAGTGAGTGTGTGTGAGAGAGTGTCTGTCTGTGTGTGTGTGAGAGAGTGTGTGTGTGTGTGTGTGTGAGAGAGTGTGTGTGTGTGTGTGTGAGTGTGTGAGAGAGTGTGTGTGTGTGTGTGAGAGAGTGTGTGTGAGTGTGTGAGAGTGTGTGTGTGTGAGAGAGAGTGTGTGTGTGTGTGGGAGAGTGAGTGTGTGTGAGTGTGTGTGAGAGAGTGTCTGTCTGTGTGTGTGTGAGAGAGTGTGTGTGTGTGAGAGAGTGTGTGTGAGAGAGTGTGTGTGTGAGAGAGTGTGGGAGAGTGAGTGTGTGGGAGAGAGTGTGTGTGTGTGTGTGAGTGTGTGTGGGAGAGAGTGTGTGTGTTTGTGAGCGTGTGGGAGAGTGAGGTTGTGTGTGTGTGTGTGGGAGAGTGAGTGTGTGTGTGTGTGTGTGGGTGGGAGAGTGAGGTTGTGTGTGACTGTGAGTGAGTGTGAGTGTGTGTGTGTGTGGGAGAGTGTGTGTGTGAGTGTGAGAGTGTGTGTGTGTGGGAGAGTGAGTGTGTGTGTGAGTGAGTGTGTGTGTGTGTGTGAGTGAGTGTGTTTGAGTGTGGGAGAGTGAGTGTGTGTGTGTGTGGGAGAGTGAGTGTGTGTGTGAGTGAGTGTGTGTGTGTGTGTGAGTGAGTGTGTTTGAGTGTGGGAGAGTGAGTGTGTGGGAGAGTGAGAGTGTGTGTGTGAGTGAGTGTGTGAGAGTGTGTGTGGTCCGGTCTCCCTGGCTCTGACTGGGCTCCTCTGTGAGGATTGTGTTTGGAGGATCTCTGGGTCACACACACTCAGCTGCTCAGAGAACCACAGAGGTATGTGGGGGTGGGAGGTGGAGGTGCAGCCAGGGGAGATTACAGGAGTAAGAGGATTAAAAGGCCAGGCTGAGCCAGCTCGGAGACTGGCACTGAGAGCAAGCCCTGCCACATTGAGGGGTCTGTGGGAACCTGTGCTGTTAAAGTAACTGAGGGCAGTGGGTGTCTGTACCAGCATTAGACACAGAAATATCACATTCGGCTTTCCGTTGGTTGGTAGTGTCGCTAGCAGAAGCCAAGTAGGATCTGTGAATTACCCCGCAGACTTTTCCCCCTTAATTTTCTTCCCCTTCTCCTCAATCGGGTATCAGTTCCACAGACACTGACTCTCACTGGGGTACAGTTCCACAGACACTGACTCTCACTGGGGTACAGTTCCACAGGCACTGACTCTCACTGGGGTACAGTTCCACAGGCACTGACTCTCACTGGGGTACAGTTCCACAGGCACTGACTCTCACTGGGGTACAGTTCCACAGACACTGACTCTCACTGGGGTACAGTTCCACAGACACTGACTCTCACTGGGGTACAGTTCCACACACACTGACTCTCACTGGGGTACAGATCCACAGACACTGACTCTCACTGGGGTACAGTTCCACAGACACTGACTCTCACTGGGGTACAGTTCCACAAGCACTGACACTCACTGGGGTACAGTTCCACAGACACTGACACTCACTGGGGTACAGTTCCACAGACACTGACTCTCACTGGGGTACAGTTCCACAGGCACTGACACTCACTGGGGTACAGTTCCACACACACTGACTCTCACTGGGGTACAGATCCACAGACACTGACTCTCACTGGGGTACAGTTCCACAGACACTGACTCTCACTGGGGTACAGTTCCACAGGCACTGACTCTCACTGGGGTACAGTTCCACAGACACTGACTCTCACTGGGGTACAGTTCCACAGGCACTGACTCTCACTGGGGTACAGTTCCACAGACACTGGCTCTCACTGGGGTACAGTTCCACAGGCACTGACTCTCACTGGGGTACAGTTCCACAGGCACTCACTTTCACTGGGGTACAGTTCCACAGACACTGACTCTCACTGGGGTACAGTTCCACAGGCACTGACTCTCACTGGGGTACAGTTCCACAGACACTGACTCTCACTGGGGTACAGTTCCACAGACACTGACTCTCACTGGGGTACAGTTCCACAGGCACTGACTCTCACTGGGGTACGGGTTCCATAGACACTGACTCTCACTGGGATACAGTTCCACAGGCACTGACTCACACTGGGGTACAGTTCCACAGACACTGACTCTCACTCTCACTGGGGTACAGTTCCACAGACACTAACTCTCACTGGGGTACAGTTCCACAGACACTGACTCTCACTGGGGTACAGTTCCACAGACACTGACTCTCACTGGGGTACACTTCCACAGACACTGACTCTCACTGGGGTACAGTTCCACAGACACTGACTCTCACTGGGGTACAGTTCCACAGACACTGACTCTCACTGGGGTACAGTTCCACAGACACTGACTCTCATTGGGGTACAGTTCCACAGACACTGACTCTCACTGGGGTACAGTTCCACAGACACTGACTCTCAGTGGGGTACAGTTCCACAGGCACTGACTCTCACTGGGGTACAGTTCCACAGACACTGACTTTCACTGGGGTACAGTTCCACAGACACTGACTCTCACTGGGGTACAGTTCCACAGACACTGACTCTCACTGGGGTACAGTTCCAGACACTGACTCTCACTGGGGTACAGTTCCACAGACACCAACTCTCACTGGGGTACAGTTCCACAGACACTGACTCTCACTGGGGTACAGTTCCACAGAGACTGACTCTCACTGGGGTACAGTTCCACAGACACCAACTCTCACTGGGGTACAGTTCCACAGACACTGACTCTCAGTGGGGTACAGTTCCACAGTCACTGACTCTCACTGGGGTACAGTTCCACAGACACTGACTCTCACTGGGGTACAGTTCCACAGACGCTGACTCTCACTGGGGTACAGTTCCACAGGCACTGACTCCCACTGGGGTACAGTTCCACAGTCACTGACTCTCACTAGGGTACAGTTCCATAGACACTGACTCCCACTGGGGTCCAGTTCCACAGACACTGACTCCCACTGGGGTACAGTTCCACAGTCACTGACTCTCACTGGGGTACAGTTCCACAGTCACTGACTCTCACTGGGGTACAGTTCCACAGACACTGACTCTCACTGGAGTACAGTTCCACAGATTCTGACTCTCACTGGGGTACAGTTCCACAGACACTGACTCTCACTGGGGTACATTCCACAGTCACTGACTCTCACTGGGGTACAGTTCCACAGACTCTGACTCTCACTGGGGTACAATTCCACAGGCACTGATTCCCACTGGGGTATAGTTCCACAGGCACTGACTCTCACTGGGGTACAGTTCCACAGGCACTGACTCTCACTGGGGTACAGTTCCACAGACACTGACTCTCACTGGGGTACAGTTCCACACACACTGACTCTCACTGGGGTACAGATCCACAGACACTGACTCTCACTGGGGTACAGATCCACAGACACTGACTCTCACTGGGGTACAATTCCACAGACACTGACTCTCACTGGGGTACAGTTCCACAGGCACTGACTCTCACTGGGGTACAGTTCCACAGGCACTGACTCTCACTGGGGTACAGTTCCACAGGCACTGACTCTCACTGGGGTACAGTTCCACAGACACTGACTCTCACTGGGGTACAATTCCACAGACACTGACTCTCACTGGGGTACAGTTCCACAGACACTGACTCTCACTGGGGTACAGTTCCACACACACTGACTCTCACTGGGGTACAGATCCACAGACACTGACTCTCACTGGGGTACAGTTCCACAGACACTGACTCTCACTGGGGTACGTGTTCCATAGACACTGACTCTCACTGGGATACAGTTCCACAGACACTGACTCTCATTGAGGTACAGTTCCACATACAATATATCTCACTGAGGTACAGTTCCGCAGACACTGACTCACACTGGGGTACCATTCCGCAGACACTGACTCTCACTGGGGTACAGTTCCACAGACACTGACTCTCACTGGGGTACAGTTCCACAGACACTGACTCTCACTGGGGTACAGTTCCACAGACACTGACTCTCACTGGGGTACAGTTCCACAGACACTGACTCTCACTGGGGTACAGTTCCACAGACACTGACTCTCACTGGGGTACACTTCCACAGACACTGACTCTCACTGGGGTACAGTTCCACAGACACTGACTCTCACTGGGGTACAGTTCCACAGACACTGACTCTCACTGGGGTACAGTTCCACAGACACTGACTCTCACTGGGGTACAGTTCCACAGACACTGACTCTCACTGGGGTACAGTTCCACAGACACTGACTCTCATTGGGTTACAGTTCCACAGAGACTGACTCTCACTGGGGTACAGTTCCACAGACACTGACTCTCAGTGGGGTACAGTTCCACAGACACTGACTCTCACTGGGATACAGTTCCACAGGCACTGACTCTCACTGGGGTACAGTTCCAGACACTGACTCTCACTGGGGTACAGTTCCACAGACACCAACTCTCACTGGGGTACAGTTCCACAGACACTGACTCTCACTGGGGTACAGTTCCACAGAGACTGACTCTCACTGGGGTACAGTTCCACAGACACCAACTCTCACCGGGGTACAGTTCCACAGACACTGACTCTCAGTGGGGTACAGTTCCACAGTCACTGACTCTCACTGGGGTACAGTTCCACAGTCACTGACTCTCACTGGGGTACAGTTCCACAGACACTGACTCTCACTGGGGTACAGTTCCACAGGCACTGACTCCCACTGGGGTACAGTTCCACAGTCACTGACTCTCACTGGGGTACAGTTCCATAGATACTGACTCCCACTGGGGTCCAGTTCCACAGACACTGACTCCCACTGGGGTACAGTTCCACAGGCACTGACACTCACTGGGGTACAGTTCCACACACACTGACTCTCACTGGGGTACAGATCCACAGACACTGACTCTCACTGGGGTAAAGTTCCACAGACACTGACTCTCACTGGGGTACAGATCCACAGACACTGACTCTCACTGGGGTACAGTTCCACAGGCACTGACTCTCACTGGGGTACAGTTCCACAGGCACTGACTCTCACTGGGGTACAGTTCCACAGACACTGACTCTCACTGGGGTACAGTTCCACAGGCACTGACTCTCACTGGGGTACAGTTCCACAGGCACTGACTCTCACTGGGGTACGGGTTCCATAGACACTGACTCTCACTGGGATACAGTTCCACAGGCACTGACTCACACTGGGGTACAGTTCCACAGACACTGAATCTCACTGGGGTACAGTTCCACAGACACTGACTCTCACTGGGGTACAGTTCCACAGACACTGACTCTCACTGGGGTACAGTTCCACAGGCACTGACTCTCACTGGGGTACAGTTCCACAGACACTGACTTTCACTGGGGTACAGTTCCACAGACACTGACTCTCACTGGGGTACAGTTCCACAGACACTGACTCTCACTGGGGTACAGTTCCAGACACTGACTCTCACTGGGGTACAGTTCCACAGACACCAACTCTCACTGGGGTACAGTTCCACAGACACTGACTCTCACTGGGGTACAGTTCCACAGAGACTGACTCTCACTGGGGTACAGTTCCACAGACACCAACTCTCACTGGGGTACAGTTCCACAGACACTGACTCTCAGTGGGGTACAGTTCCACAGTCACTGACTCTCACTGGGGTACAGTTCCACAGACACTGACTCTCACTGGGGTACAGTTCCACAGACGCTGACTCTCACTGGGGTACAGTTCCACAGGCACTGACTCCCACTGGGGTACAGTTCCACAGTCACTGACTCTCACTAGGGTACAGTTCCATAGACACTGACTCCCACTGGGGTCCAGTTCCACAGACACTGACTCCCACTGGGGTACAGTTCCACAGTCACTGACTCTCACTGGGGTACAGTTCCACAGTCACTGACTCTCACTGGGGTACAGTTCCACAGACACTGACTCTCACTGGAGTACAGTTCCACAGATTCTGACTCTCACTGGGGTACAGTTCCACAGACACTGACTCTCACTGGGGTACATTCCACAGTCACTGACTCTCACTGGGGTACAGTTCCACAGACTCTGACTCTCACTGGGGTACAATTCCACAGGCACTGATTCCCACTGGGGTATAGTTCCACAGGCACTGACTCTCACTGGGGTACAGTTCCACAGACACTGACTCTCACTGGGGTACAATTCCACAGACACTGACTCTCACTGGGGTACAGTTCCACAGACACTGACTCTCACTGGGGTACAGTTCCACACACACTGACTCTCACTGGGGTACAGATCCACAGACACTGACTCTCACTGGGGTACAGTTCCACAGACACTGACTCTCACTGGGGTACGTGTTCCATAGACACTGACTCTCACTGGGATACAGTTCCACAGACACTGACTCTCATTGAGGTACAGTTCCACATACAATATATCTCACTGAGGTACAGTTCCGCAGACACTGACTCACACTGGGGTACCATTCCGCAGACACTGACTCTCACTGGGGTACAGTTCCACAGACACTGACTCTCACTGGGGTACAGTTCCACAGACACTGACTCTCACTGGGGTACAGTTCCACAGACACTGACTCTCACTGGGGTACAGTTCCACAGACACTGACTCTCACTGGGGTACAGTTCCACAGACACTGACTCTCACTGGGGTACACTTCCACAGACACTGACTCTCACTGGGGTACAGTTCCACAGACACTGACTCTCACTGGGGTACAGTTCCACAGACACTGACTCTCACTGGGGTACAGTTCCACAGACACTGACTCTCACTGGGGTACAGTTCCACAGACACTGACTCTCACTGGGGTACAGTTCCACAGACACTGACTCTCATTGGGTTACAGTTCCACAGAGACTGACTCTCACTGGGGTACAGTTCCACAGACACTGACTCTCAGTGGGGTACAGTTCCACAGACACTGACTCTCACTGGGATACAGTTCCACAGGCACTGACTCTCACTGGGGTACAGTTCCAGACACTGACTCTCACTGGGGTACAGTTCCACAGACACCAACTCTCACTGGGGTACAGTTCCACAGACACTGACTCTCACTGGGGTACAGTTCCACAGAGACTGACTCTCACTGGGGTACAGTTCCACAGACACCAACTCTCACCGGGGTACAGTTCCACAGACACTGACTCTCAGTGGGGTACAGTTCCACAGTCACTGACTCTCACTGGGGTACAGTTCCACAGTCACTGACTCTCACTGGGGTACAGTTCCACAGACACTGACTCTCACTGGGGTACAGTTCCACAGGCACTGACTCCCACTGGGGTACAGTTCCACAGTCACTGACTCTCACTGGGGTACAGTTCCATAGATACTGACTCCCACTGGGGTCCAGTTCCACAGACACTGACTCCCACTGGGGTACAGTTCCACAGGCACTGACACTCACTGGGGTACAGTTCCACACACACTGACTCTCACTGGCGTACAGATCCACAGACACTGACTCTCACTGGGGTAAAGTTCCACAGACACTGACTCTCACTGGGGTACAGATCCACAGACACTGACTCTCACTGGGGTACAGTTCCACAGGCACTGACTCTCACTGGGGTACAGTTCCACAGGCACTGACTCTCACTGGGGTACAGTTCCACAGACACTGACTCTCACTGGGGTACAGTTCCACAGGCACTGACTCTCACTGGGGTACAGTTCCACAGGCACTGACTCTCACTGGGGTACGGGTTCCATAGACACTGACTCTCACTGGGATACAGTTCCACAGGCACTGACTCACACTGGGGTACAGTTCCACAGACACTGAATCTCACTGGGGTACAGTTCCACAGACACTGACTCTCACTGGGGTACAGTTCCACAGACACTGACTCTCACTGGGGTACAGTTCCACAGACACTGACTCTCACTGGGGTACACTTCCACAGACACTGACTCTCACTGGGGTACAGTTCCACAGACACTGACTCTCACTGGGGTACAGTTCCACAGACACTGACTCTCACTGGGGTACAGTTCCACAGACACTGACTCTCACTGGGGTACAGTTCCACAGACACTGACTCTCAGTGGGGTACAGTTCCACAGACACTGACTCTCACTGGGGTACAGTTCCACAGACACTGACTCTCAGTGGGGTACAGTTCCACAGACACTGACTCTCACTGGGGTACAGTTCCACAGACACTGACTTTCACTGGGGTACAGTTCCACAGACACTGACTCTCACTGGGGTACAGTTCCACAGACACTGACTCTCACTGGGGTACAGTTCCAGACACTGACTCTCACTGGGGTACAGTTCCACAGACACCAACTCTCACTGGGGTACAGTTCCACAGACACTGACTCTCAGTGGGGTACAGTTCCACAGTCACTGACTCTCACTGGGGTACAGTTCCACAGACACTGACTCTCACTGGGGTACAGTTCCACAGACGCTGACTCTCACTGGGGTACAGTTCCACAGGCACTGACTCCCACTGGGGTACAGTTCCACAGTCACTGACTCTCACTGGGGTACAGTTCCATAGACACTGACTCCCACTCGGGTCCAGTTCCACAGACACTGACTCCCACTGGGGGACAGTTCCACAGTCACTGACTCTCACTGGGGTACAGTTCCACAGACACTGACTCTCACTGGGGTACAGTTCCACAGTCACGGACTCTCACTGGGGTACAGTTCCACAGACACTGACTCTCACTGGGGTACAGTTCCACAGGCACTGACTCTCACTGGGGTACGGGTTCCATAGACACTGACTCTCACTGGGATACAGTTCCACAGGCACTGACTCACACTGGGGTACAGTTCCACAGACACTGACTCTCACTGGGGTACAGTTCCACAGACACTGACTCTCACTGGGGTACAGTTCCACAGACACTGACTCTCACTGGGGTACAGTTCCACAGACACTGACTCTCACTGGGGTACACTTCCACAGACACTGACTCTCAGTGGGGTACAGTTCCACAGGCACTGACTCTCACTGGGGTACAGTTCCACAGACACTGACTTTCACTGGGGTACAGTTCCACAGACACTGACTCTCACTGGGGTACAGTTCCACAGACACTGACTCTCACTGGGGTACAGTTCCAGACACTGACTCTCACTGGGGTACAGTTGCACAGACACCAACTCTCACTGGGGTACAGTTCCACAGACACTGACTCTCACTGGGGTACAGTTCCACAGAGACTGACTCTCACTGGGGTACAGTTCCACAGACACCAACTCTCACTGGGGTACAGTTCCACAGACACTGACTCTCAGTGGGGTACAGTTCCACAGTCACTGACTCTCACTGGGGTACAGTTCCACAGACACTGACTCTCACTGGGGTACAGTTCCACAGACGCTGACTCTCACTGGGGTACAGTTCCACAGGCACTGACTCCCACTGGGGTACAGTTCCACAGTCACTGACTCTCACTGGGGTACAGTTCCATAGACACTGACTCTCACTGGGGTACAGTTCCACAGACACTGACTCTCACTGGGGTACAGATCCACAGACACTGACTCTCACTGGGGTACAGTTCCACAGACACTGACTCTCACTGGGGTACAGTTCCACAGGCACTGACTCCCACTGGGGTACAGTTCCACAGTCACTGACTCTCACTGGGGTACAGTTCCATAGACACTGACTCCCACTGGGGTCCAGTTCCACAGACACTGACTCCCACTGGGGTACAGTTCCACAGTCACTGACTCTCACTGGGGTACAGTTCCATAGTCACTGACTCTCATGGGGGTACAGTTCCACAGACATTGACTCTCACTGGAGTACAGTTCCACAGATTCTGACTCTCACTGGGGTACAGTTCCACAGACACTGACTCTCACTGGGGTACAGTTCCACAGACACTGACTCTCACTGGGGTACAGTTCCACCGACACTGACTCTCACTGGGGTACAGTTCCACAGACACTGACTCTCACTGGGGTACAGTTCCACCGACACTGACTCTCACTGGGGTACAGTTCCACCGACACTGACTCTCACTGGGGTACAGTTCCACCGACACTGACTCTCACTGGGGTACAGTTCCACAGACACTGACTCTCACTGGGGTACAGTTCCACAGACACTGACTCTCACTGGGGTACAGTTCCACAGGCACTGACTCTCACTGGGGTACAGTTCCACAGACACTGACTCTCACTGGGGTACAGTTCCACAGACACTGACTCTCATTGGGGTACAGATCCACAGACACTGACTCTCACTGGGGTACAGTTCCACAGACACCGACTCTCACTGGGGTACAGTTCCACAGACACTGACTGTCACTGGGGTACAGTTCCACAGACACTGACTCTCACTGGGGTACAGTTCCACAGACACTGACTCTCACTGGGGTACAGTTCCACAGACACTGACTCTCACTGGGGTACAGTTCCACAGACACTGACTCTCAGTGGAGTACAGTTCCACAGACACTGACTCTCACTGGGGTACAGTTCCACAGACACTGACTCTCACTGGGGTACAGTTCCACAGACACTGACTCTCACTGGGGTACAGTTCCAGACACTGACTCTCACTGGGGTACAGTTCCACAGTCACCAACTCTCACTGGGGTACAGTTCCACAGACACTGACTCTCACTGGGGTACAGTTC
This sequence comes from Squalus acanthias, assembly GCA_030390025.1. Taxonomy (NCBI): domain Eukaryota; kingdom Metazoa; phylum Chordata; class Chondrichthyes; order Squaliformes; family Squalidae; genus Squalus; species Squalus acanthias. The sequence continues at coordinate 3,227,753 of JASTWF010000038.1, forward strand.
CACAGAGACTGACTCTCACTGGGGTACAGTTCCACAGACACCAACTCTCACTGGATACAGTTCCACGGATTCTGACTCTCTCTGGGGTACAGTTCCACAGACACTGACTCTCACTGGGGTACAGTACCACATACACTGACTCTCACTGGGGTACAGTTCCATAGTCACTGACTCTCACTGGGGTACAGTTCCATAGTCAATGACTCTCACTGGGGTACAGTTCCACAGGCTCTGACTCCCACTGGGGTACAGTTCCACAGACACTGACTTTCACTGGGGTACAGTTCCACAGGCACTGACTCCCACTGGGGTACAGTTCCACAGACTCTGACTCTCACTGGGGTACAGTTCCACAGACACTGACTCTCACTGGCGTACAGTTCCATAGTCACTGACTCTCACTGGGGTACAGTTCCACAGGCACTGACTCCCACTGGGGTACAGTTCCACAGTCACTGACTCTCACTGGGGTACAGTTCCACAGACACCAACTCTCACTGGGGTACAGTTCCACAGACACTGACTCTCACTGGGGTACAGTTCCACAGAGACTGACTCTCACTGGGGTACAGTTCCACAGACACCAACTCTCACTGGGGTACAGTTCCACAGACACTGACTCTCAGTGGGGTACAGTTCCACAGTCACTGACTCTCACTGGGGTACAGTTCCACAGACACTGACTCTCACTGGGGTACAGTTCCACAGACGCTGACTCTCACTGGGGTACAGTTCCACAGGCACTGACTCCCACTGGGGTACAGTTCCACAGTCACTGACTCTCACTAGGGTACAGTTCCATAGACACTGACTCCCACTGGGGTCCAGTTCCACAGACACTGACTCCCACTGGGGTACAGTTCCACAGTCACTGACTCTCACTGGGGTACAGTTCCACAGTCACTGACTCTCACTGGGGTACAGTTCCACAGACACTGACTCTCACTGGAGTACAGTTCCACAGATTCTGACTCTCACTGGGGTACAGTTCCACAGACACTGACTCTCACTGGGGTACATTCCACAGTCACTGACTCTCACTGGGGTACAGTTCCACAGACTCTGACTCTCACTGGGGTACAATTCCACAGGCACTGATTCCCACTGGGGTATAGTTCCACAGGCACTGACTCTCACTGGGGTACAGTTCCACAGACACTGACTCTCACTGGGGTACAATTCCACAGACACTGACTCTCACTGGGGTACAGTTCCACAGACACTGACTCTCACTGGGGTACAGTTCCACACACACTGACTCTCACTGGGGTACAGATCCACAGACACTGACTCTCACTGGGGTACAGTTCCACAGACACTGACTCTCACTGGGGTACGTGTTCCATAGACACTGACTCTCACTGGGATACAGTTCCACAGACACTGACTCTCATTGAGGTACAGTTCCACATACAATATATCTCACTGAGGTACAGTTCCGCAGACACTGACTCACACTGGGGTACCATTCCGCAGACACTGACTCTCACTGGGGTACAGTTCCACAGACACTGACTCTCACTGGGGTACAGTTCCACAGACACTGACTCTCACTGGGGTACAGTTCCACAGACACTGACTCTCACTGGGGTACAGTTCCACAGACACTGACTCTCACTGGGGTACAGTTCCACAGACACTGACTCTCACTGGGGTACACTTCCACAGACACTGACTCTCACTGGGGTACAGTTCCACAGACACTGACTCTCACTGGGGTACAGTTCCACAGACACTGACTCTCACTGGGGTACAGTTCCACAGACACTGACTCTCACTGGGGTACAGTTCCACAGACACTGACTCTCACTGGGGTACAGTTCCACAGACACTGACTCTCATTGGGTTACAGTTCCACAGAGACTGACTCTCACTGGGGTACAGTTCCACAGACACTGACTCTCAGTGGGGTACAGTTCCACAGACACTGACTCTCACTGGGATACAGTTCCACAGGCACTGACTCTCACTGGGGTACAGTTCCAGACACTGACTCTCACTGGGGTACAGTTCCACAGACACCAACTCTCACTGGGGTACAGTTCCACAGACACTGACTCTCACTGGGGTACAGTTCCACAGAGACTGACTCTCACTGGGGTACAGTTCCACAGACACCAACTCTCACCGGGGTACAGTTCCACAGACACTGACTCTCAGTGGGGTACAGTTCCACAGTCACTGACTCTCACTGGGGTACAGTTCCACAGTCACTGACTCTCACTGGGGTACAGTTCCACAGACACTGACTCTCACTGGGGTACAGTTCCACAGGCACTGACTCCCACTGGGGTACAGTTCCACAGTCACTGACTCTCACTGGGGTACAGTTCCATAGATACTGACTCCCACTGGGGTCCAGTTCCACAGACACTGACTCCCACTGGGGTACAGTTCCACAGGCACTGACACTCACTGGGGTACAGTTCCACACACACTGACTCTCACTGGCGTACAGATCCACAGACACTGACTCTCACTGGGGTAAAGTTCCACAGACACTGACTCTCACTGGGGTACAGATCCACAGACACTGACTCTCACTGGGGTACAGTTCCACAGGCACTGACTCTCACTGGGGTACAGTTCCACAGGCACTGACTCTCACTGGGGTACAGTTCCACAGACACTGACTCTCACTGGGGTACAGTTCCACAGGCACTGACTCTCACTGGGGTACAGTTCCACAGGCACTGACTCTCACTGGGGTACGGGTTCCATAGACACTGACTCTCACTGGGATACAGTTCCACAGGCACTGACTCACACTGGGGTACAGTTCCACAGACACTGAATCTCACTGGGGTACAGTTCCACAGACACTGACTCTCACTGGGGTACAGTTCCACAGACACTGACTCTCACTGGGGTACAGTTCCACAGACACTGACTCTCACTGGGGTACACTTCCACAGACACTGACTCTCACTGGGGTACAGTTCCACAGACACTGACTCTCACTGGGGTACAGTTCCACAGACACTGACTCTCACTGGGGTACAGTTCCACAGACACTGACTCTCACTGGGGTACAGTTCCACAGACACTGACTCTCAGTGGGGTACAGTTCCACAGACACTGACTCTCACTGGGGTACAGTTCCACAGACACTGACTCTCAGTGGGGTACAGTTCCACAGACACTGACTCTCACTGGGGTACAGTTCCACAGACACTGACTTTCACTGGGGTACAGTTCCACAGACACTGACTCTCACTGGGGTACAGTTCCACAGACACTGACTCTCACTGGGGTACAGTTCCAGACACTGACTCTCACTGGGGTACAGTTCCACAGACACCAACTCTCACTGGGGTACAGTTCCACAGACACTGACTCTCAGTGGGGTACAGTTCCACAGTCACTGACTCTCACTGGGGTACAGTTCCACAGACACTGACTCTCACTGGGGTACAGTTCCACAGACGCTGACTCTCACTGGGGTACAGTTCCACAGGCACTGACTCCCACTGGGGTACAGTTCCACAGTCACTGACTCTCACTGGGGTACAGTTCCATAGACACTGACTCCCACTCGGGTCCAGTTCCACAGACACTGACTCCCACTGGGGGACAGTTCCACAGTCACTGACTCTCACTGGGGTACAGTTCCACAGTCACTGACTCTCACTGGGGTACAGTTCCACAGACACTGACTCTCACTGGGGTACAGTTCCACAGGCACTGACTCTCACTGGGGTACGGGTTCCATAGACACTGACTCTCACTGGGATACAGTTCCACAGGCACTGACTCACACTGGGGTACAGTTCCACAGACACTGACTCTCACTGGGGTACAGTTCCACAGACACTGACTCTCACTGGGGTACAGTTCCACAGACACTGACTCTCACTGGGGTACAGTTCCACAGACACTGACTCTCACTGGGGTACACTTCCACAGACACTGACTCTCAGTGGGGTACAGTTCCACAGGCACTGACTCTCACTGGGGTACAGTTCCACAGACACTGACTTTCACTGGGGTACAGTTCCACAGACACTGACTCTCACTGGGGTACAGTTCCACAGACACTGACTCTCACTGGGGTACAGTTCCAGACACTGACTCTCACTGGGGTACAGTTGCACAGACACCAACTCTCACTGGGGTACAGTTCCACAGACACTGACTCTCACTGGGGTACAGTTCCACAGAGACTGACTCTCACTGGGGTACAGTTCCACAGACACCAACTCTCACTGGGGTACAGTTCCACAGACACTGACTCTCAGTGGGGTACAGTTCCACAGTCACTGACTCTCACTGGGGTACAGTTCCACAGACACTGACTCTCACTGGGGTACAGTTCCACAGACGCTGACTCTCACTGGGGTACAGTTCCACAGGCACTGACTCCCACTGGGGTACAGTTCCACAGTCACTGACTCTCACTGGGGTACAGTTCCATAGACACTGACTCTCACTGGGGTACAGTTCCACAGACACTGACTCTCACTGGGGTACAGATCCACAGACACTGACTCTCACTGGGGTACAGTTCCACAGACACTGACTCTCACTGGGGTACAGTTCCACAGGCACTGACTCCCACTGGGGTACAGTTCCACAGTCACTGACTCTCACTGGGGTACAGTTCCATAGACACTGACTCCCACTGGGGTCCAGTTCCACAGACACTGACTCCCACTGGGGTACAGTTCCACAGTCACTGACTCTCACTGGGGTACAGTTCCATAGTCACTGACTCTCATGGGGGTACAGTTCCACAGACATTGACTCTCACTGGAGTACAGTTCCACAGATTCTGACTCTCACTGGGGTACAGTTCCACAGACACTGACTCTCACTGGGGTACAGTTCCACAGACACTGACTCTCACTGGGGTACAGTTCCACCGACACTGACTCTCACTGGGGTACAGTTCCACAGACACTGACTCTCACTGGGGTACAGTTCCACCGACACTGACTCTCACTGGGGTACAGTTCCACCGACACTGACTCTCACTGGGGTACAGTTCCACCGACACTGACTCTCACTGGGGTACAGTTCCACAGACACTGACTCTCACTGGGGTACAGTTCCACAGACACTGACTCTCACTGGGGTACAGTTCCACAGGCACTGACTCTCACTGGGGTACAGTTCCACAGACACTGACTCTCACTGGGGTACAGTTCCACAGACACTGACTCTCATTGGGGTACAGATCCACAGACACTGACTCTCACTGGGGTACAGTTCCACAGACACCGACTCTCACTGGGGTACAGTTCCACAGACACTGACTGTCACTGGGGTACAGTTCCACAGACACTGACTCTCACTGGGGTACAGTTCCACAGACACTGACTCTCACTGGGGTACAGTTCCACAGACACTGACTCTCACTGGGGTACAGTTCCACAGACACTGACTCTCAGTGGAGTACAGTTCCACAGACACTGACTCTCACTGGGGTACAGTTCCACAGACACTGACTCTCACTGGGGTACAGTTCCACAGACACTGACTCTCACTGGGGTACAGTTCCAGACACTGACTCTCACTGGGGTACAGTTCCACAGTCACCAACTCTCACTGGGGTACAGTTCCACAGACACTGACTCTCACTGGGGTACAGTTCCACAGAGACTGACTCTCACTGGGGTACAGTTCCACAGACACCAACTCTCACTGGATACAGTTCCACGGATTCTGACTCTCTCTGGGGTACAGTTCCACAGACACTGACTCTCACTGGGGTACAGTACCACATACACTGACTCTCACTGGGGTACAGTTCCATAGTCACTGACTCTCACTGGGGTACAGTTCCATAGTCAATGACTCTCACTGGGGTACAGTTCCACAGGCTCTGACTCCCACTGGGGTACAGTTCCACAGACACTGACTTTCACTGGGGTACAGTTCCACAGGCACTGACTCCCACTGGGGTACAGTTCCACAGACTCTGACTCTCACTGGGGTACAGTTCCACAGACACTGACTCTCACTGGCGTACAGTTCCATAGTCACTGACTCTCACTGGGGTACAGTTCCACAGGCACTGACTCCCACTGGGGTACAGTTCCACAGTCACTGACTTTCACTGGGGTACAGTTCCACAGACACTGACTCTCACTGGCGTACAGTTCCATAGTCACTGACTCTCACTGGGGTACAGTTCCACAGACACTGACTCCCACTGGGGTACAGTTCCACAGCCACTGACTCTCACTGGGGTACAGTTCCACAGACTCTGACTCTCACTGGGGTACAATTCCACAGGCACTGACTCCCACTGGGGTACAGTTCCACAGGCACTGACTCTCACTAGTGAACAGTTCCACAGGCACTGACTCCCAGTGGGGTACGGGTTCCACAGACACTGACTCTCACTGGGGTACAGTTCCACCGACACTGACTCTCACTGGGGTACAGTTCCACAGACACTGACTCTCACTGGGGTACAGTTCCACCGACACTGACTCTCACTGGGGTACAGTTCCACAGACACTGACTCTCACTGGGGTACAGTTCCACAGACACCGACTCTCACTGGGGTACAGTTCCACAGACACAGACTCTCACTGGGGTACAGTTCCACAGACACTGACTCTCATTGGGGTACAGATCCACAGACACTGACTCTCACTGGGGTACAGTTCCACAGACACCGACTCTCACTGGGGTACAGTTCCACAGACACTGACTGTCACTGGGGTACAGTTCCACAGACACTGACTCTCACTGGGGTACAGTTCCACAGACACTGACTCTCACTGGGGTACAGTTCCACAGACACTGACTCTCACTGGGGTACAGTTCCACAGACACTGACTCTCAGTGGAGTACAGTTCCACAGACACTGACTCTCACTGGGGTACAGTTCCACAGACACTGACTCTCACTGGGGTACAGTTCCACAGACACTGACTCTCACTGGGGTACAGTTCCAGACACTGACTCTCACTGGGGTACAGTTCCACAGTCACCAACTCTCACTGGGGTACAGTTCCACAGACACTGACTCTCACTGGGGTACAGTTCCACAGAGACTGACTCTCACTGGGGTACAGTTCCACAGACACCAACTCTCACTGGATACAGTTCCACGGATTCTGACTCTCTCTGGGGTACAGTTCCACAGACACTGACTCTCACTGGGGTACAGTTCCACAGACACTGACTCTCACTGGGGTACAGTTCCACAGACACTGACTCTCACTGGGGTACAGTTCCACAGACGCTGACTCTCACTGGGTACAGTTCCACAGTCATTGACTCTCACTGGCGTACAGTTCCATAGTCACTGACTCTCATTGGGGTACAGTTCCACAGGCACTGACTCCCACTGGGGTACAGTTCCACAGACTCTGACTCTCACTGGGTACAGTTCCACAGGCACTGACTCCCACTGGGGTACAGTTCCACAGTCACTGACTCTCACTGGGGTACAGTTCCACAGTCATTGACTCTCACTGGCGTACAGTTCCATAGTCACTGACTCTCATTGGGGTACAGTTCCACAGGCACTGACTCCCACTGGGGTACAGTTCCACAGGCACTGACTCTCACTAGGGAACAGTTCCACAGGCACTGACTCCCAGTGGGGTACGGGTTCCACAGACACTGACTCTCACTGGGGTACAGTTCCACAGAAACTGACTCTCACTGGGGTACAGTTCCACAGGCACCGACTCTCACTGGGGTACAGTTCCACAGACACAGACTCTCACTGGGGTACAGTTCCACAGGCACTGACTCTCATTGGGGTACAGATCCACAGACACTGACTCTCACTGGGGTACAGTTCCACAGACACCGACTCTCACTGGGGTACAGTTCCACAGACACTGACTGTCACTGGGGTACAGTTCCACAGACACTGACTCTCACTGGGGTACAGTTCCACAGACACTGACTCTCACTGGGGTACAGTTCCACAGACACTGACTCTCACTGGGGTACAGTTCCACAGACACTGACTCTCAGTGGAGTACAGTTCCACAGACACTGACTCTCACTGGGGTACAGTCCCACAGACACTGACTCTCACTGGGGTACAGTTCCACAGACACTGACTCTCACTGGGGTACAGTTCCAGACACTGACTCTCACTGGGGTACAGTTCCACAGTCACCAACTCTCACTGGGGTACAGTTCCACAGACACTGACTCTCACTGGGGTACAGTTCCACAGAGACTGACTCTCACTGGGGTACAGTTCCACAGACACCAACTCTCACTGGATACAGTTCCACGGATTCTGACTCTCTCTGGGGTATAGTTCCACAGACACTGACTCTCACTGGGGTACAGTACCACATACACTGACTCTCACTGGGGTACAGTTCCATAGTCACTGACTCTCACTGGGGTACAGTTCCATAGTCACTGACTCTCACTGGGGTACAGTTCCACAGGCTCTGACTCCCACTGGGGTACAGTTCCACAGACACTGACTTTCACTGGGGTACAGTTCCACAGGCACTGACTCCCACTGGGGTACAGTTCCACAGACTCTGACTCTCACTGGGGTACAGTTCCACAGACACTGACTCTCACTGGCGTGCAGTTCCATAGTCACTGACTCTCACTGGGGTACAGTTCCACAGGCACTGACTCCCACTGGGGTACAGTTCCACAGTCACTGACTCTCACTGGGGTACAGTTCCACAGACTCTGACTCTCACTGGGGTACAGTTCCACAGGCACTGACTCCCACTGGGGTACAGTTCCACAGGCACTGACTCTCACTAGGGAACAGTTCCACAGGCACTGACTCTCACTAGGGAACAGTTCCACAGGCACTGACTCTCACTGGGGTACAGTTCCACAGACGCTGACTCTCACTGGGGTACAGTTCCACAGGCGCTGACTCTCACTGGGGTACAGTTCCACAGACACTGACTCTCAGTGGAGTACAGTTCCACAGACACTGACTCTCACTGGGGTACAGTTCCACAGACACTGACTCTCATTGGGGTACAGTTCCACAGACACTGACTCTCACTGGTGTACAGTTCCAGACACTGACTCTCACTGGGGTACAGTTCCACAGACACCAACTCTCACTGGGGTACAGTTCCACAGACACTGACTCTCACTGGGGTACAGTTCCACAGAGACTGACTCTCACTGGGGTACAGTTCCACAGACACCAACTCTCACTGGGGTACAGGTCCACGGATTCTGACTCTCACTGCGGTACAGTTCCACAGACACTGAATCTCACTGGGGTACAGTTCCACAGACACTGACTCTCACTGGGGTACAGTACCACATACACTGACTCTCACTGGGGTACAGTTCCATAGTCACTGACTCTCACTGGGGTACAGTTCCATAGTCACTGACTCTCACTGGGGTACAGTTCCACAGGCTCTGACTCCCACTGCGGTACAGTTCCACAGTCACTGACTTTCACTGGTGTACAGTTCCACAGACTCTGACTCTCACTGGGGTACAGTTCCACAGACTCTGACTCTCACTGGGTACAGTTCCACAGTCACTGACTTTCACTGGTGTACAGTTCCACAGGCACTGACTCCCACTGGGGTACAGTTCCACAGTCACTGACTCTCACTGGGGTACAGTTCCACAGTCATTGACTCTCACTGGCGCACAGTTCCATAGTCACTGACTCTCATTGGGGTACAGTTCCACAGGCACTGACTCCCACTGGGGTACAGTTCCACAGGCACTGACTCTCACTAGGGAACAGTTCCACAGGCACTGACTCCCAGTGGGGTACGGGTTCCACAGACACTGACTCTCACTGGGGTACAGTTCCACAGACACTGACTCCCACTGGGGTACGGGTTCCACAGACACTGACTCTCACTGGGGTACAGTTCCACAGGCACTGACTCCCACTGGGGTACGGGTTCCATAGTCACTGACTCTCACTGGGGTACAGTTCCACAGTCACTGACTTTCACTGGGGTACAGTTCCACAGACTCTGACTCTCACTGGGGTACAGTTCCACAGACTCTGACTCTCACTGGGTACAGTTCCACAGGCACTGACTCCCACTGGGGTACAGTTCCACAGGCACTGACTCCCACTGGGGTACAGTTCCACAGGCACTGACTCTCACTAGGGAACAGTTCCACAGGCACTGACTCCCAGTCTGGTACGGGTTCCACAGACACTGACTCTCACTGGGGTACAGTTCCACAGGCACTGACTCCCACTGGGGTACGGGTTCCACAGACACTAACTCTCACTGGGGTACAGTTCCACCGACACTGACTCTCACTGGGGTACAGTTCCACAGGCACTGACTCTCACTGGGGTACAGTTCCACCGACACTGACTCTCACTGGGGTACAGTTCCACAGACACTGACTCTCACTGGGGTACAGTTCCACAGACACTGACTCTCACTGCGGTACAGTTCCACAGACACTGACTCTCACTGGGGTACAGTTCCACAGACACTGACTCTCACTGGGGTACAGTTCCACAGGCACTGACTCTCACTGGGGTACAGTTCCACAGACACTGACTCTCACTGGGGTACAGTTCCACAGTCACTGACTCTCACTGGGGTACAGTTCCACAGGCTCTGACTCCCACTGTGGTACAGTTCCACAGTCACTGACTTTCACTGGGGTACAGTTCCACAGACTCTGACTCTCACTGGGGTACAGTTCCACAGACTCTGACTCTCACTGGGTACAGTTCCACAGGCACTGTCTCCCACTGGGGTACAGTTCCACAGGCACTGACTCCCACTGGGGTACAGTTCCACAGGCACTGACTCTCACTAGGGAACAGTTCCACAGGCACTGACTCCCAGTCTGGTACGGGTTCCACAGACACTGACTCTCACTGGGGTACAGTTCCACAGGCACTGACTCCCACTGGGGTACGGGTTCCACAGACACTAACTCTCACTGGGGTACAGTTCCACCGACACTGACTCTCACTGGGGTACAGTTCCACAGGCACTGACTCTCACTGGGGTACAGTTCCACCGACACTGACTCTCACTGGGGTACAGTTCCACAGACACTGACTCTCACTGGGGTACAGTTCCACAGACACTGACTCTCACTGGGGTACAGTTCCACAGACACTGACTCTCACTGGGGTACAGTTCCACAGACACTGACTCTCACTGGGGTACAGTTCCACAGGCACTGACTCTCACTGGGGTACAGTTCCACAGACACTGACTCTCACTGGGGTACAGTTCCACAGACACTGACTCTCATTGGGGTACAGTTCCACAGTCACTGACTCTCACTGGGGTACAGTTCCACAGACACTGACTCTCACTGGAGTACAGTTCCACAGATTCTGACTCTCACTGGGGTACAGTTCCACAGTCACTGACTCTCACTGGGGTACAGTTCCACAGACACCAACTCTCACTGGGGTACAGTTCCACAGTCACTGACTCTCACTGGGGTACAGTTCCACAGACACTGACTCTCACTGGGGTACAGTTCCACAGACACTGACTCTCACTGGGGTACAGTTCCATCGTCACTGACTCTCACTGGGGTACAGTTCCATCGTCACTGACTCTCACTGGGTTACAGTTCCACAGGCACTGACTCCCACTGGGGTACAGTTTCACAGTCACTGACTTTCACTGGGGTACAGTTCCACAGACACTGACTCTCACTGGGGTACAGTTCCGCAGACACTGACTCTACCTGGGGTACAGTTCCACAGACAGTGACTCTCACTGGGGTACAGTTCCACAGACTCTTACTCTCACTGGGGTACAGTTCCACAGGCACTGACTCCCACTGGGGTACAGTTCCACATTCACTGACTCTCACTGGGGTACAGTTCCACAGACACTGACTCTCACTGGCGTACAGTTCCATAGTCACTGACTCTCACTGGGGTACAGTTCCACAGGCACTGACTCCCACTGGGGTACAGTTCCATAGTGACTGACTCTCACTGGGGTACAGTTCCACAGACTCTGACTCTCACTGGGGTACAGTTCCACAGACACTGACTCTCACTGGGGTACAGTTCCACAGACACTGATTCCCACTGGGGTGCAGTTCCACAGGCACTGACTCTCACTGGGGTACAGTTCCACAGACACTGACTCTCACTGGGGTACAGTTCCACCGACACTGACTCTCACTGGGGTACAGTTCCACCGGCACTGACTCTCACTGGGGTACAGTTCCACCAACACTGACTCTCACTGGGGTACAGTTCCACAGACACAGACTCTCACTGGGGTACAGTTCCACAGACACTGACTCTCACTGGGGTACAGTTCCACAGACACTGACTCTCACTGGGGTACAGTTCCACAGGCACTGACTCTCACTGGGGTACAGTTCCACAGACACTGACTCTCACTGGGGTACAGTTCCACAGGCACTGACTCTCACTGGGGTACAGTTCCACAGACACTGACTCTCACTGGGGTACAGTTCCACAGACACTGACTCTCACTGGGGTACAGTTCCACAGACACTGACTCTCACTGGGGTACAGTTCCACAGACACTGACTCTCACTGGCGTGCAGTTCCATAGTCACTGACTCTCACTGGGGTACAGTTCCACAGGCACTGACTCCCACTGGGGTACAGTTCCACAGTCACTGACTCTCACTGGGGTACAGTTCCACAGACTCTGACTCTCACTGGGGTACAGTTCCACAGGCACTGACTCCCACTGGGGTACAGTTCCACAGGCACTGACTCTCACTAGGGAACAGTTCCACAGGCACTGACTCTCACTAGGGAACAGTTCCACAGGCACTGACTCTCACTGGGGTACAGTTCCACAGACACTGACTCTCACTGGGGTACAGTTCCACAGGCGCTGACTCTCACTGGGGTACAGTTCCACAGACACTGACTCTCAGTGGAGTACAGTTCCACAGACACTGACTCTCACTGGGGTACAGTTCCACAGACACTGACTCTCATTGGGGTACAGTTCCACAGACACTGACTCTCACTGGGGTACAGTTCCAGACACTGACTCTCACTGGGGTACAGTTCCACAGACACCAACTCTCACTGGGGTACAGTTCCACAGACACTGACTCTCACTGGGGTACAGTTCCACAGAGACTGACTCTCACTGGGGTACAGTTCCACAGACACCAACTCTCACTGGGGTACAGTTCCACGGATTCTGACTCTCACTGCGGTACAGTTCCACAGACACTGAATCTCACTGGGGTACAGTTCCACAGACACTGACTCTCACTGGGGTACAGTACCACATACACTGACTCTCACTGGGGTACAGTTCCATAGTCACTGACTCTCACTGGGGTACAGTTCCATAGTCACTGACTCTCACTGGGGTACAGTTCCACAGGCTCTGACTCCCACTGCGGTACAGTTCCACAGTCACTGACTTTCACTGGTGTACAGTTCCACAGACTCTGACTCTCACTGGGGTACAGTTCCACAGACTCTGACTCTCACTGGGTACAGTTCCACAGGCACTGACTCCCACTGGGGTACAGTTCCACAGTCACTGACTCTCACTGGGGTACAGTTCCACAGTCATTGACTCTCACTGGCGTACAGTTCCATAGTCACTGACTCTCATTGGGGTACAGTTCCACAGGCACTGACTCCCACTGGGGTACAGTTCCACAGGCACTGACTCTCACTAGGGAACAGTTCCACAGGCACTGACTCCCAGTGGGGTACGGGTTCCACAGACACTGACTCTCACTGGGGTACAGTTCCACAGGCACTGACTCCCACTGGGGTACAGTTCCACAGGCACTGACTCTCACTGGGGTACAGTTCCACAGGCACTGACTCCCACTGGGGTACAGTTCCACAGGCACTGACTCTCACTGGGGTACAGTTCCACAGGCACTGACTCCCACTGGGGTACAGTTCCATAGTCACTGACTCTCACTGGGGTACAGTTCCACAGGCTCTGACTCTCACTGGGGTACAGTTCCACAGGCACTGACTCCCACTGGGGTACAGTTCCATAGTCACTGACTCTCACTGGGGTACAGTTCCACAGGCACTGACTCTCACTGGGGTACAGTTCCATAGTCACTGACTCTCACTGGGGTACAGTTCCACAGGCTCTGACTCCCACTGGGGTACAGTTCCACAGGCACTGACTCTCACTGGGGTACAGTTCCACAGGCACTGACTCCCACTGGGGTACGGGTTCCATAGTCACTGACTCTCACTGGGGTACAGTTCCACAGGCACTGACTCTCACTGTGGTACAGTTCCACAGTCACTGACTTTCACTGGGGTACAGTTCCACAGACTCTGACTCTCACTGGGGTACAGTTCCACAGACTCTGACTCTCACTGGGTACAGTTCCACAGGCACTGACTCCCACTGGGGTACAGTTCCACAGGCACTGACTCTCACTAGGGAACAGTTCCACAGGCACTGACTCCCAGTCTGGTACGGGTTCCACAGACACTGACTCTCACTGGGGTACAGTTCCACAGGCACTGACTCCCACTGGGGTACGGGTTCCACAGACACTAACTCTCACTGGGGTACAGTTCCACCGACACTGACTCTCACTGGGGTACAGTTCCACAGGCACTGACTCTCACTGGGGTACAGTTCCACCGACACTGACTCTCACTGGGGTACAGTTCCACAGACACTGACTCTCACTGGGGTACAGTTCCACAGACACTGACTCTCACTGGGGTACAGTTCCACAGACACTGACTCTCACTGGGGTACAGTTCCACAGACACTGACTCTCACTGGGGTACAGTTCCACAGGCACTGACTGTCACTGGGGTACAGTTCCACAGACACTGACTCTCACTGGGGTACAGTTCCACAGACACTGACTCTCATTGGGGTACAGTTCCACAGACACTGACTCTCACTGGGGTACAGTTCCAGACACAGACTCTCACTGGGGTACAGTTCCACAGACACCAACTCTCACTGGGGTACAGTTCCACAGACACTGACTCTCAGTGGGGTACAGTTCCACAGTCACTGACTCTCACTGGGGTACAGTTCCACAGTCACTGACTCTCACTGGGGTACAGTTCCACAGACACTGACTCTCACTGGGGTAGAGTTCCACAGACGCTGACTCTCACTGGGGTACAGTGCCACAGGCACTGGCTCCCACTGGGGTACAGTTCCACAGTCACTGACTCTCACTGGGGTACAGTTCCATAGACACTGACTCCCACTGGGGTACAGTTCCACAGGCACTGACTCCCACTGGGGTACAGTTCCACAGTCACTGACTCTCACTGGGGTACAGTTCCACAGTCACTGACTCTCACTGGGGTACAGTTCCACAGACACTGACTCTCACTGGAGTACAGTTCCACAGATTCTGACTCTCACTGGGGTACAGTTCCACAGTCACTGACTCTCAATGGGGTACAGTTCCACAGACACCAACTCTCACTGGGGTACAGTTCCACAGTCACTGACTCTCACTGGGGTACAGTTCCACAGACACTGACTCTCACTGGGGTACAGTTCCACAGACACTGACTCTCACTGGGGTACAGTTCCATCGTCACTGACTCTCACTGGGTTACAGTTCCACAGGCACTGACTCCCACTGGGGTACAGTTTCACAGACACTGACTTTCACTGGGGTACAGTTCCACAGACACTGACTCTCACTGGGGTACAGTTCCGCAGACACTGACTCTACCTGGGGTACAGTTCCACAGACAGTGACTCTCACTGGGGTACAGTTCCACAGACTCTGACTCTCACTGGGGTACAGTTCCACAGGCACTGACTCCCACTGGGGTACAGTTCCACATTCACTGACTCTCACTGGGGTACAGTTCCACAGACACTGACTCTCACTGGCGTACAGTTCCATAGTCACTGACTCTCACTGGGGTACAGTTCCACAGGCACTGACTCCCACTGGGGTACAGTTCCATAGTGACTGACTCTCACTGGGGTACAGTTCCACAGACTCTGACTCTCACTGGGGTACAGTTCCACAGACACTGACTCTCACTGGGGTACAGTTCCACAGACACTGATTCCCACTGGGGTGCAGTTCCACAGGCACTGACTCTCACTGGGGTACAGTTCCACAGACACTGACTCTCACTGGGGTACAGTTCCACCGACACTGACTCTCACTGGGGTACAGTTCCACCGGCACTGACTCTCACTGGGGTACAGTTCCACCAACACTGACTCTCACTGGGGTACAGTTCCACAGACACTGACTCTCACTGGGGTACAGTTCCACAGACACTGACTCTCACTGGGGTACAGTTCCACAGACACTGACTCTCACTGGGGTACAGTTCCACAGGCACTGACTCTCACTGGGGTACAGTTCCACAGACACTGACTCTCACTGGGGTACAGTTCCACAGGCACTGACTCTCACTGGGGTACAGTTCCACAGACACTGACTCTCACTGGGGTACAGTTCCACAGACACTGGCTCTCACTGGGGTACAGTTCCACAGACACTGACTCTCACTGGGGTACAGTTCCACAGACACTGACTCTCACTGGGGTACAGTTCCACAGACACGGACTCTCACTGGGGTACAGTTCCACAGACACGGACTCTCACTGGGGTACAGTTCCACAGACACTGACTCTCACTGGGGTACAGTTCCACAGGCACTGACTCTCACTGGGGTACAGTTCCACAGACACTGACTCTCACTGGGGTACAGTTCCACAGACACTGACTCTCACTGGGGTACAGTTCCACAGACACTGACTCTCACTGGGGTACCATTCCACAGACACTGACTCTCACTGGGGTACAGTTCCACAGACACTGACTCTCACTGGGGTCGAGTCCCTGGAGTGGGACTTGAACCCATGACCTAGTGACTCAGAGGTGAGAGTCCGGTCACTGCTCGGGAATGTTGGTGGATTTTTGCGGTGTTCAGATTCACAAAGTGGTTCCGGTCCCAGCCCTGATTTTAAAGAAGAGGCTGGATTCTAGGCTTCAGCGAGATATGTGACAACTCAGGAAACCAGTCTGGAGCCGACACCCCTCCTCCCAGCACGTTACCCAGTGGAATCTCCGCGAGATGGATTAGTTGCGGGGGGCTGGGTGGGGGGTACTTATAAATAGAAAAATGAATGTCCTGTTCTCACGGACTCCACTGTGCTGCCACTCTGCATTATAATTTGAAGCCACGTCACGTGAACACCAGCAGACCCTTGCTGCTTCCCAGTCTGTTGACGACTGGAAAAAGCTTTTGTACTGGGGCCGTGAAGTGTGGACGAAGACTATCGAAGGGCCTGACACCATCCAGTCTGCAGTGCTGGTAGAGCTCGCTCACACACACACACGTGTGAACGCACACGCATACACACAGGCGCACACGCAAGCACGCGCGCACTTACTCACGTGCACACATACACGCACGCAAACTCAGACGCACACACACTCGCACGGGCACACGTACAAGCGCACACGTAAACATACACACGCTGCGCGCACACACTCACCGCGCACACACTCACCGCGCACACACTCACCGCGCACACACTCACCGCGCACACACTCACCGCGCACACACTCACCGCACACACTCACCTCACACACTCACCGCGCACACACTCACCGCCCACACACTCACCTCACACACTCACCTCACACACTCACCGCGCACACACTCACCGCCCACACACTCACTGCACACACTCACCTCACACACTCACCGCGCACACTCACCGCGCACACACTCACCGCGCACACACTCACCGCGCACACACTCACCGCGCACACACTCACCGCGCACACACTCACCGCACACACTCACCTCACACACTCACCGCGCACACACTCACCGCCCACACACTCACCTCACACACTCACCTCACACACTCACCGCGCACACACTCACCGCCCACACACTCACTGCACACACTCACCTCACACACTCACCGCGCACACTCACCGCGCACACACTCACCTCACACACTCACCGCGCACACACTCACCTCACACACTCACCGCGCACACACTCACCTCACACACTCACCGCGCACACACTCACCTCACACACTCACCGCGCACACACTCACCTCACACACTCACCGCGCACACACTCACCTCACACACTCACCGCGCACACACTCACCTCACACACTCACCGCGCACACACTCACCTCACACACTCACCGCGCACACACTCACCTCACACACTCACCTCACACACTCACCGCGCACACACTCACCGCGCACACACTCACCGCGCACACACTCACCTCACACACTCACCTCACACACTCACCGCGCACACACTCACCGCGCACACACTCACCGCGCACACACTCACCTCACACACTCACTGCACACACTCACCGCGCACACACTCACCGCCCACACACTCACTGCACACACTCACCGCGCACACACTCACCTCACACACTCACCGCGCACACACTCACTGCACACACTCACCGCGCACACACTCACCTCACACACTCACCGCGCACACACTCACTGCACACACTCACCGCGCACACACTCACCTCACACACTCACCGCCCACACACTCACTGCACACACTCACCGCGCACACACTCACCTCACACACTCACCGCGCACACACTCACCTCACACACTCACCGCGCACACACTCACCGCGCACACACTCACCGCGCACACACTCACCGCCCACACACTCACTGCACACACTCACCGCGCACACACTCACCTCACACACTCACCGCGCACACACTCACTGCACACACTCACCGCGCACACACTCACCTCACACACTCACCGCGCACACACTCACTGCACACACTCACCGCGCACACACTCACCTCACACACTCACCGCCCACACACTCACTGCACACACTCACCGCGCACACACTCACCTCACACACTCACCGCGCACACACTCACCTCACACACTCACCGCGCACACACTCACCGCGCACACACTCACCGCGCACACACTCACCGCGCACACACTCACCTCACACACTCACCGCGCACACACTCACCGCGCACACACTCACCTCACACACTCACCGCGCACACACTCACTGCACACACTCACCGCGCACACACTCACCTCACACACTCACCGCGCACACACTCACCTCACACACTCACCGCGCACACACTCACCGCCCACACACTCACCTCACACACTCACCGCGCACACACTCACCTCACACACTCACCGCGCACACACTCACCGCGCACACACTCACCTCACACACTCACCGCGCACACACTCACTGCACACACTCACCGCGCACACACTCACTGCACACACTCACTGTACACACTCACCTCACACACTCACCTCACACACTCACCTCACACACTCACCTCACACACTCACCGCGCACACACTCACCGCGCACACACTCACCTCACACACTCACTGCACACACTCACTGCACACACTCACCGCGCACACACTCACCGCGCACACACTCACCTCACACACTCACTGCACACACTCACCGCGCACACACTCACCGCGCACACACTCACCTCACACACTCACTGCACACACTCACCGCGCACACACTCACCGCGCACACACTCACTGCACACACTCACCGCGCACACACTCACCTCACACACTCACTGCACACACTCACCGCGCACACACTCACCGCGCACACACTCACCTCACACACTCACTGCACACACTCACCGCGCACACACTCACCGCGCACACACTCACTGCACACACTCACCGCGCACTACACTCACCTCACACACTCACCGCCCACACACTCACCTCACACACTCCCCACGCACACACTCACCTCACACACTCCCCGCGCACACACTCACCGCGCACACACTCACCTCACACACTCACTGCACACACTCACCGCGCACACACTCACCGCGCACACACTCACTGCACACACTCACCGCGCACACACTCACCTCACACACTCCCCGCGCACACACTCACCTCGCACACTCACCGCGCACACAATCACCACGCCCACTCACCGCGCACACACTCACCGCGCACACACTCACCACGCCCACTCACCGCGCACACACTCACCGCGCACACACTCACCACGCCCACTCACCGCGCACACACTCACCGCGCACACACTCACCGCGCACACACTCACCACGCCCACTCACCGCGCACGCACTCTACGCGCGCGCACACTCACCGCGCACACACTCACCTCACACACTCACTGCACACACTCACCGCGCACACACTCACCGCGCACACACTCACTGCACACACTCACCGCGCACACACTCACCTCACACACTCACCGCCCACACACTCACCTCACACACTCCCCACGCACACACTCACCTCACACACTCCCCGCGCACACACTCACCTCACACACTCCCCACGCACACACTCACCTCACACACTCCCCACGCACACACTCACCTCACACACTCCCCGCGCACACACTCACCTCACACACTCCCCACGCACACACTCACCTCACACACTCCCCGCGCACACACTCACTGCACACACTCACCTCACACACTCCCCGCGCACACACTCACCTCGCCCACTCACCGCGCACACACTCACCGCGCACACACTCACCACGCCCACTCACCGCGCACACACTCACCGCGCACACACTCACCACGCCCACTCACCGCGCACACACTCACCACGCCCACTCACCGCGCACGCACTCTACGCGCGCGCACACTCACCGCGCGTGCACACTCACCGCGCCCACTCACCGCGCCCACTCACTGCGCATACACACACTCACCGCGCGCACACTCGCCATGCACACACACACTCACTGCACCCACACTCACCGCGCGCACACTCACCGCGCACACACTCACCGCGCACACACTCACCGCACCCACACTCACCGCGCACACACTCACCGCGCACACACTCACCGCGCGCACACTCACCGCACCCACACTCACCGCGCACACACTCACCGCACCCACACTCACCGCGCGCACACTCACCGCACCCACACTCACCGCGCACACACTCACCGCACCCACACTCACCGCGCACACACTCACCGCACCCACACTCACCGCGCACACACTCACCGCACCCACACTCACCGCGCGCACACTCACCGCGCACACACTCACCGCACCCACACTCACCGCGCGCACACTCACCGCGCACCCACTCACCGCGCACACAATCACCACGCCCACTCACCGCGCACCCACTCACCGCGCACACACTCACCGCGCACACACTCACCGCGCACACACTCACCGCGCACACACTCACCGCGCACACACTCACCGCACCCACACTCACCGCGCACCCACTCACCGCGCACCCACTCACCGCGCACACACTCACCGCACCCACACTCACCGCGCACCCACTCACCGCGCACCCACTCACCGCGCACACACTCACCGCACCCACACTCACCGCGCACCCACTCACCGCGCACACACTCACCGCACCCACACTCACCGCGCACACACTCACCGCGCACCCACTCACCGCGCACACACTCACCGCGCACACACTCACGGCGCACACACTCACCGCACACACTCACCGCGCCCACTCACCGCGCATGCACTCACTGCGCCCACTCACCGCGCACACACTCACCGCGCACACTCACCGTACACACACTCACCGCCCACACACTCACCACGCCCACTCACCGCGCACGCACTCACCGCGCCCACACACTCACCACGCCCACTCACCGCGCACGCACTCACTGCGCCCACTCACCGCGCACGCACTCACCGCACCCACTCACCGCGCACACACACCGCGCCCACTCACCGCGCACGCACTCACTGCGCCCACTCACCGCGCACACACTCACCGCACCCACTCACCGCGCACGCACACCGCGCCCACTCACCGCGCACGCACTCACCGCGCCCACTCACCGCGCACCCACTCACCGCACCCACTCACCGCGCACACTCACCGCGCACACACACCGCGCACGCACTCACCGCGCCCACTCACTGCGCACACACTCACCGCGCACACTCACCGTACACACACTCACCGCGCACACACTCACCGCGCACACACTCACCGCGCATACATACTCACCGCACACCCACTCACCGCGCCCACACACTCACCACGCCCACTCACCGCGCACACACTCACCACGCCCACTCACCGCGCACGCACTCACCGCGCGCACACACTCACCGCGCGTGCACACTCACCGCGCCCACTCACCGCGCCCACTCACTGCGCATACACACACTCACCGCGCACACACTCACCATGCACACACTCACCGCACCCATTCACCGCAGACACACACTCACCGCACCCACACTCACCGCGCGCACACTCACCGCGCACACACTCACCGCGCACACACTCACCGCGCACACACTCACCGCACCCACACTCACCGCGCACACACACTCACCACGCCCACACACTCACCACGCCCACTCACCGCGCACACACTCACCACGCCCACTCACCGCGCACGCACTCACCGCGCGCGCACACTCACCGCGCGTGCACACTCACCGCGCCCACACACTCACCACGCCCACTCACCGCGCACACACTCACCACGCCCACTCACCGCGCACGCACTCACCGCGCGCGCACACTCACCGCGCGTGCACACTCACCGCGCCCACTCACCGCGCCCACTCACCGCGCATACACACACTCACCGCGCACACACTCACCATGCACACACTCACCGCACCCATTCACCGCAGACACACACTCACCGCACCCACACTCACCGCGCGCACACTCACCGCGCACACACTCACCGCACACCCACTCACCGCGCCCACACACTCACCACGCCCACTCACCGCGCACACACTCACCACGCCCACTCACCGCGCACGCACTCACCGCGCGCGCACACTCACCGCGCGTGCACACTCACCATGCACACACTCACCGCACCCATTCACCGCAGACACACACTCACCGCACCCACACTCACCGCGCGCACACTCACCGCGCCCACTCACCGCGCCCACTCACTGCGCATACACACACTCACCGCGCACACACTCACCATGCACACACTCACCGCACCCATTCACCGCAGACACACACTCACCGCACCCACACTCACCGCGCACACACTCACCGCGCACACACTCACCGCGCACACACTCACCGCGCACACACTCACCGCACCCACACTCACCGCGCACACACACTCACCACGCCCACACACTCACCACGCCCACTCACCGCGCACACACTCACCACGCCCACTCACCGCGCACGCACTCACCGCGCGCGCACACTCACCACGCGCGCACACTCACCGCGCCCACACACTCACCACGCCCACTCACCGCGCACACACTCACCACGCCCACTCACCGCGCACGCACTCACCGCGCGCGCACACTCACCGCGCCCACTCACCGCGCCCACTCACCGCGCATTCACACACTCACCGCGCACACACTCACCATGCACACACTCACCGCACCCATTCACCGCAGACACACACTCACCGCACCCACACTCACCGCGCGCACACTCACCGCGCACACACTCACCGCACACCCACTCACCGCGCCCACACACTCACCACGCCCACTCACCGCGCACACACTCACCACGCCCACTCACCGCGCACGCACTCACCGCGCGCGCGCACTCACCGCGCGCGCACACTCACCGCGCGTGCACACTCACCATGCACACACTCACCGCACCCATTCACTGCAGACACACACTCACCGCACCCACACTCACCGCGCGCACACTCACCGCGCACACACTCACCGCACCCACACTCACCGCGCACACACTCACCGCGCACACTCACCACACACACACTCTGTGACGTAAGAAAACTACTAGGCACTTGGTCTAAGCGTTAAACAAAGCTTTAATCAACTGTTTTACAACATGGAGAACTAGTTGTGTCCTTTAATAGTTCCTGTTAAGAATGTCCCGCGCAAGCTGGGCCCGTGCCCGAGTATTTATACTCTCCCTGGACAGCGCCACCAGCAGGCTGCCCAGTATTATTTCATAAGTCATTTCCACATGAATGACAAGATTCATGTCACTCTGCGCACACACTCGGTTAGACCTTTCCTGTATGTGACTCCTCAGTAAGGAGAGACAATGAGGGGTGTGTGCAGCAGTTTGGTGGGATGGATGGGGCCTTCTCTACATTCCTGCAGTGTTATAAGAAACCTGAGGAGTTGTATGTGTGGTTAGCAGTGAACGGCCTGAGGTGAGGGAGCTTGCTGTCCCAACCACAGCACTGTACAGACAAGGCCAGTTCTGTCAGTGCTCTGCTCCCTCGCAGGCTCCTCTCTCAAAGCTTTCCTTGTAAAGCTTTCCGTCCCATTCCATTCAAAACCCCGGGCTATTCGGCTTTAATCATGAAGAAAGGCGCAAATTCTTCAGCAACTACTCCTGTCCTGATGCACAGTAGCGCCAATCAAACACGGCTCACTCTGACCTGGTCCCTGGAGAGCTGCTGGCCACCAGTGGTGTGGTTTCCAAGCTGATTCTTTGTTCATTTGTTCCCTCAATTTCTGTAATACTTTCCGATTAAACAAAATCCGCGGTTACATACCAACAATCAACCAACCTTTCTTTTCAAAAAGCACAAGGAGTTCCTGGAATGATACAGCACAGAAGGAGGCCATTCGGCCCATCGTGCCTGTGCCGGCTCTTTGAACGAGCTTCCAATTAGTAAATTTCTCCTTTTCAAGTATTTATCCAATTCCCTTTTGAAAGTTATTATTGAATCTGCTTCCACCGCCCTTTCAGGCAGCGCGTTCCAGATCACAACAACTCGCTGTGTAAAAAAGATTTTCCTCATCTCATCTCTGGTTCTTTTGCCAATTATTTTAACTCTGTGTCCTCTGGTTACCGACCCGCCTGCCACTGGAAACAGTTTCTCCTTATTTCCTCTATCAAAACCCTTCGTAATTTTGAACACTTCTATTAAATCTCCCCTTAACCTTCTCTGCTCTAAGGAGAACAATCCCAGCTTCTCCAGTCTCTCCACATCACTGAAGTCCCTCGTCCCTGGGACCATTTCAGTAAATCTCTTCTGCACCCTCTCCAAGACCTTCTCTGCTAACACAAGTGGAATCGAGTGCTCTGGCTGAATTTTGCCCCCATTTTCCTCCCCCCGCCCCCCTCACTCTGTGTGTGACTATCACTGGGGTACAGTGCCCAGGTACCATCTGCTCTCCGGTGCCTAACCCAAATGGCCATTCCTCATGTGTCAACCCAGACAAAGAGTATTGGTGGGATATTCGAATGTGGGAGGGGGTCAGAGCTAAATGAGATCCCGATGCCACACTGCAGGGGTAAGTGGATAGCGAGACACTGACTGTCCAGCACCGCACAACATTCTCAGCCTCCCTTGGCCAGGCCATTTAATGGCTTGGTTTGGGAAATAGAAATGTCTTGCTGGTGTAATAGGTGGCGCACGACTTAGGTTGGGGATAGGGCACATTGTGAGGAAATGTAGAGGGAGCTTTACTCTGTATCTAACCCGTGCTGTACCTGCCCTGGGAGTGTTTGATGGGACAGTGTAGAGGGAGCTTTACGCTGTATCTAACCCGTGCTGTACCTGCCCTGGGAGTGTTTGATGGGACAGTGTAGAGTGAACTTTACTCTGTATCTAACCCGTGCTGTACCTGCCCTGGGAGTGTTTGATGGGACAGTGTAGAGGGAGCTTTACTCTGTATCTAACCCGTGCTGTACCTGCCCTCTTCACCTGAGGAAGGAGCAAATCGATAGCTCCGAAAGCTTGTGATTTCAAATAAAACTGTTGGACTATAACCTGGTGTTGTGCGACCTCTCAATTTTGTCCACCCCAGTCCAACACCGGCATCTCCGCATAATGTTTGATGGGACAGTGTAGAGGGAGCTTTACTCTGTATCTAACCCGTGCTGTACCTGCCCTGGGAATGTTTGATGGGACAGTGTAGAGGGAGCTTTACTCTGTATCTAACCCGTGCTGTACCTGCCCTGGGAATGTTTGATGGGACAGTGTAGAGGGAGCTTTACTGTGTATCTAACCCGTGCTGTACCTGCCCTGGGAGTGTTTGATGGGACAGTGTAGAGGGAGCTTTACTCTGTATCTAACCTGTGCTGTACCTGCCCTGGGAGTGTTTGATGGGACAGTGTAGAGGGAGCTTTACTCTGTATCTAACCCATGCTGTACCTGCCCTGGGAGTGTTTGATGGGGACAGTGTAGAGGGAGCTTTACTCTGTATCTAACCTGTGCTGTACCTGCCCTGGGAGTGTTTGATGGGACAGTGTGGTGGAGTGTTTGATGTTGGCACTCGATGATTAATTGAGATTGTCCCATTACCCATAACTGATATTCTTCGCCATGATGCGCAGAAATTAATATTGTAAAAATAACGTATCTTGTGTTTCCTGTTGTCCCTCTGCAGACCCTGTACACGGTCCTGCCCGGATTGTTGGACAGCAACCCCTTTGCAGCCGAGACAGCACAGCTCAGCGTCCCACAAGGGGTTAAGAACGTCTTGGTCATCTTCGAGGGAACACTGAGCTTGTTAAAACAGTATCAAGTTCACTCCGAGATTGCCTCTCAGCTCTTTACTTATCTCTTCTTCTTCACCAATGCATCCCTCTTCAATGCCCTCATGGAGCGAGGTGAGAAACTCAGGAACCCAAATCTGCAACGCTTCTATTCCAGCCTGTAACTCACTCCCGGGTATCTGTTATTCTGTATATAAACCCCCCGAACCCCTCGATTAGATTCCAGCCTGTAACTCACTCCCGGGTATCTGTTATTCTGTATATAAACCCCCCGAACCCCTCGATTAGATTCCAGCCTGTAACTCACTCCCGGGTATCTGTGATTCTATATATAAACCCCCCGAACCCCTCGATAAGATTCCAGCCTGTAACTCACTCCCGGGGATCTGTTGTTCTATATATAAACCCCCCGAACCCCTCGATTAGATTCCAGTCTGTAACTCACTCCCGGGTATCTGTTATTCTATATATAAACCCCCCGAACCCCTCGATTAGATTCCAGCCTGTAACTCACTCCCGGGTATCTGTTATTCTGTATATAAACCCCCCCGAACCCCTCGATTAGATTCCAGCCTGTAACTCACTCCCGGGTATCTGTGATTCTATATATAAACCCCCCGAACCCCTCGATTAGATTCCAGCCTGTAACTCACTCCCGGGTATCTGTGATTCTATATATAAACCCCCCGAACCCCTCGATAAGATTCCAGCCTGTAACTCACTCCCGGGGATCTGTTATTCTATATATAAACCCCCCGAACCCCTCGATTAGATTCCAGCCTGTAACTCACTCCCGGGTATCTGTTATTCTATATATAAACCCCCCGAACCCCTCGATAAGATTCCAGCCTGTAACTCACTCCCGGGTATCTGTGATTCTATATATAAACCCCCCGAACCCCTCGATTAGATTCCAGCCTGTAACTCACTCCCGGGTATCTGTGATTCTATATATAAACCCCCCGAACCCCTCGATTAGATTCCAGCCTGTAACTCACTCCCGGGTATCTGTTATTCTATATATAAACCCCCCGAACCCCTCGATAAGATTCCAGCCTGTAACTCACTCCCGGGGATCTGTTATTCTATATATAAACCCCCCGAACCCCTCGATTAGATTCCAGCCTGTAACTCACTCCCGGGTATCTGTTATTCTATATATAAACCCCCCGAACCCCTCGATAAGATTCCAGCCTGTAACTCACTCCCGGGTATCTGTGATTCTATATATAAACCCCCCGAACCCCTCGATTAGATTCCAGCCTGTAACTCACTCCCGGGTATCTGTTATTCTATATATAAACCCCCCGAACCCCTCGATTAGATTCCAGCCTGTAACTCACTCCCGGGTATCTGTGATTCTATATATAAACCCCCCGAACCCCTCGATTAGATTCCAGCCTGTAACTCACTCCCGGGTATCTGTGATTCTATATATAAACCCCCCGAACCCCTCGATTAGATTCCAGTCTGTAACTCACTCCCGGGTATCTGTTATTCTATATATAAACCCCCCGAACCCCTCGATTAGATTCCAGCCTGTAACTCACTCCCGGGTATCTGTGATTCTATATATAAACCCCCCGAACCCCTCGATTAGATTCCAGTCTGTAACTCACTCCCGGGTATCTGTTATTCTATATATAAACCCCCCGAACCCCTCGATTAGATTCCAGTCTGTAACTCACTCCCGGGTATCTGTTATTCTATATATAAACCCCCCGAACCCCTCGATTAGATTCCAGCCTGTAACTCACTCCCGGGTATCTGTGATTCTATATATAAACCCCCCGAACCCCTCGATTAGATTCCAGCCTGTAACTCACTCCCGGGTATCTGTGATTCTATATATAAACCCCCCGAACCCCTCGATTAGATTCCAGTCTGTAACTCACTCCCGGGTATCTGTTATTCTATATATAAACCCCCCGAACCCCTCGATTAGATTCCAGTCTGTAACTCACTCCCGGGTATCTGTGATTCTATATATAAACCCCCCGAACCCCTCGATTAGATTCCAGCCTGTAACTCACTCCCGGGGATCTGTTATTCTATATATAAACCCCCCGAACCCCTCGATTAGATTCCAGCCTGTAACTCACTCCCGGGGATCTGTTATTCTATATATAAACCCCCCGAACCCCTCGATTAGATTCCAGCCTGTAACTCACTCCCGGGGATCTGTTATTCTATATATAAACCCCCCGAACCCCTCGATTAGATTCCAGCCTGTAACTCACTCCCGGGGATCTGTTATTTTATATATAAACCCCCCGAACCCCTCGATTAGATTCCAGCCTGTAACTCACTCCCGGGTATCTGTGATTCTATATATAAACCCCCCGAACCCCTCGATTAGATTCCAGCCTGTAACTCACTCCCGGGTATCTGTGATTCTATATATAAACCCCCCGAACCCCTCGATTAGATTCCAGCCTGTAACTCACTCCCGGGTATCTGTGATTCTATATATAAACCCCCCGAACCCCTCGATTAGATTCCAGTCTGTAACTCACTCCCGGGTATCTGTTATTCTATATATAAACCCCCCGAACCCCTCGATTAGATTCCAGTCTGTAACTCACTCCCGGGTATCTGTGATTCTATATATAAACCCCCCGAACCCCTCGATTAGATTCCAGCCTGTAACTCACTCCCGGGGACCTGTTATTCTATATATAAACCCCCCGAACCCCTCGATTAGATTCCAGCCTGTAACTCACTCCCGGGGATCTGTTATTCTATATATAAACCCCCCGAACCCCTCGATTAGATTCCAGCCTGTAACTCACTCCCGGGGATCTGTTATTCTATATATAAACCCCCCGAACCCCTCGATTAGATTCCAGCCTGTAACTCACTCCCGGGGATCTGTTATTTTATATATAAACCCCCCGAACCCCTCGATTAGATTCCAGCCTGTAACTCACTCCCGGGTATCTGTGATTCTATATATAAACCCCCCGAACCCCTCGATTAGATTCCAGCCTGTAACTCACTCCCGGGTATCTGTTATTCTATATATAAACCCCCCGAACCCCTCGATTAGATTCCAGCCTGTAACTCACTCCCGGGTATCTGTGATTCTATATATAAACCCCCCGAACCCCTCGATTAGATTCCAGCCTGTAACTCACTCCCAGGGATCTGTTATTCTATATATGAACCCCCCGAACCCCTCGATTAGATTCCAGCCTGTAACTCACTCCCGGGTATCTGTTATTCTATATATAAACCCCCCGAACCCCTCGATTAGATTCCAGCCTGTAACTCACTCCCAGGGATCTGTTATTCTATATATAAACCCCCCGAACCCCTCGATTAGATTCCAGCCTGTAACTCACTCCCGGGTATCTGGTATTCTATATATAAACCCCCCCGAACCCCTCGATTAGATTCCAGCCTGTAACTCACTCCCAGGTATCTGTTATTCTATATATAAACCCTCCGAACCCCTCGATTAGATTCCAGCCTGTAACTCACTCCCGGGTATCTGTTATTCTATATAAACCCCCCGAACCCCTCGATTAGATTCCAGCCTGTAACTCACTCCCGGGTATCTGCTATTCTATATATAAACCCCCCGAACCCCTCGATTAGATTCCAGCCTGTAACTCACTCCCGGGCATCTGTTAATCTATATATAAACCCCCCGAACCCCTCGATTAGATTCCAGCCTGTAACTCACGCCCGGGCATCTGTTAATCTATATATAAACCCCCCGAACCCCTCGATTAGATTCCAGCCTGTAACTCACTCCCGGGCATCTGTTAATCTATATATAAACCCCCCGAACCCCTCGATCAGATTCCAGCCTGTAACTCACTCCCGGGCATCTGTTAATCTATATATAAACCCCCCGAACCCCTCGATTAAATTCCAGCCTGAACTGAGATTGCAATGTGGCAATGATGATACTCTTGTGCTGTGGGTCGAACCGTGTGGGACAGACCCCTCGCTCTGTGTGTGGGACAGACCCCTCGCTCTGTGTGTGGGACAGACCCCTCGCTCTGTGTGTGGGACAGACCCCTCGCTCTGTGTGTGGGACAGACCCCTCGCTCTGTGTGTGGGACAGACCCCTCGCTCTGTGTGTGGGACAGACCCCTCGCTCTGTGTGTGGGACAGACCCCTCGCTCTGTGTGTGGGACAGACCCCTCGCTCTGTGTGTGGGACAGACCCCTCGCTCTGTGTGTGGGACAGACCCCTCGCTCTGTGTGTGGGACAGACCCCTCGCTCTGTGTGTGGGACAGACCCCTCGCTCTGTGTGTGGGACAGACCCCTCGCTCTGTGTGTGGGACAGACCCCTCGCTCTGTGTGTGGGACAGACCCCTCGCTCTGTGTGTGGGACAGACCCCTCGCTCTGTGTGTGGGACAGACCCCTCGCTCTGTGTGTGGGACAGACCCCTCGCTCTGTGGGACAGACCCCTCGCTCTGTGTGTGGGACAGACCCCTCGCTCTGTGTGTGGGACAGACCCCTCACTCTGTGTGTGGGACAGACCCCTCGCTCTGTGGGACAGACCCCTCGCTCTGTGTGTGGGACAGACCCCTCGCTCTGTGTGTGGGACAGACCCCTCACTCTGTGTGTGGGACAGACCCCTCGCTCTGTGTGTGGGACAGACCCCTCGCTCTGTGTGTGGGACAGACCCCTCGCTCTGTGTGTGGGACAGACCCCTCGCTCTGTGTGTGGGACAGACCCCTCGCTCTGTGGGACAGACCCCTCGCTCTGTGTGTGGGACAGACCCCTCGCTCTGTGTGTGGGACAGACCCCTCGCTCTGTGTGTGGGACAGACCCCTCGCTCTGTGGGACAGACCCCTCGCTCTGTGTGTGGGACAGACCCCTCGCTCTGTGTGTGGGACAGACCCCTCGCTCTGTGTGTGGGACAGACCCCTCGCTCTGTGGGACAGACCCCTCGCTCTGTGTGTGGGACAGACCCCTCGCTCTGTGTGTGGGACAGACCCCTCGCTCTGTGTGTGGGACAGACCCCTCGCTCTGTGTGTGGGACAGACCCCTCGCTCTGTGTGTGGGACAGACCCCTCGCTCTGTGTGTGGGACAGACCCCTCGCTCTGTGTGTGGGACAGACCCCTCGCTCTGTGTGTGGGGCAGACCCCTCGCTCTGTGTGTGTGACTGACCCCTCGCTCTGTGTGTGGGACAGACCCCTCGCTCTGTGGGACAGACCCCTCGCTCTGTGGGACAGACCCCTCGCTCTGTGGGACAGACCCCTCGCTCTTTGGGACAGACCGCTCACTCTTTGGGACAGACCGCTCACTCTCGGTTGCTGTGCCCGCTAGGTTCGGGAGGAGGGTTCTACCAGTGGTCGAAAGGAGTGCAGATTCGTGCCAACCTTGATCTGCTGCTTGACTGGATTCAAGGCATTGGTCTGGGGGACCAGGCTGCTGAGTTCTTCCTCAAGTTGTCCACAGCTGTGAACCTACTCGCCACACCAAAGGCGAATCTCCTCCAGGTAAATCACTTCCTCCATGTTGTATTAATCCTT
Organism: Squalus acanthias; assembly: GCA_030390025.1. Classification (NCBI taxonomy): domain Eukaryota; kingdom Metazoa; phylum Chordata; class Chondrichthyes; order Squaliformes; family Squalidae; genus Squalus; species Squalus acanthias. Next base: position 3,259,623 of record JASTWF010000038.1, read on the forward strand.
TGTTGTATTGAGAAAGCCAGGTGTGGGCTGGGGCCTACGTTGGGTTTTTCAAAGCCTACCGATTACAGGAGGATTGGGAGAGCCAAGATCCTGGGAAAGAACCAGTTAGAACGAGAGATCCAGATGGGTCCTGACTATTTCTGCTTCCTGTTTGCTTCGTGGAGTCAGTTATTCTTACCTTCCCTGCTGAATTTCTGTCCTCCTTTCCTGAATTACCCAGAATTTATAACATGGAAACAGGCCATTCGGCCCGTCCACTCGGTGTCGGTGTTTCTCCTCCAGGAGCAGTGTCCTAATCCCGCCCTGCTCCAAATGTCTTCATTCCTCTTTTCCCTCAACCCCCTCTTTAACCTGTTCTCGAATGATGAGACAGTCTCTACTGCAATCACTGACTCCGGGAGTGAATTCCACAGTTCACAGCCCTGTGTGTAAAAGAGTTTCTCCCACTCTCTGTCCGAAAGCTCTGACAATGAATCTTATATCAATGTCCCCTTGTTCTCGACCCTCAGTTACTGTTACTATCCGCTCTGCCCCATCCCATTATAATATTGAACACCTCTGTCAAATCACCACTTAATCTTCTGACGGAAACAGCCCACATTTTTCTGAGTCTTTGTATTTGTATTTCCTCAAACCAGGCAGCATCCTGGTGAATCTGTGCTGTCCCCTCACTATTGCCTCAACATCCTTCCTATAACGTGGAGCCTCCAACTCTGCTCTGACTAAGGTTTTATAGAGATTCACTCTTACATCCTGACTATTATATTCTACGCCTCTTGCCATAAAACCCAGGATTCTGTTAGCGTTTTTATGACCGTATCCACTTGAAGTGCTGCTTTTAATGTCTTGTGAACTTTAAGGCCTAGAAATCCATCTGAGGCGGTGGCACAGACAGGGCGGTATCGTCTCGGCCGCCCGTTACACGCAGCACTGGATAGTCCCTTCCATTGCAGTCAACGGAACTGAATATCAGACACGGCCAATCCGATCCCGCCCGTTTTGTACCACTGCCCCAGACAAACTCCTGGGCCAAGTCTCAAATCTCTCTGCTCTTCCACATCACCCAGCCTCCCCCCATTCAAAGTGTCATTCTTATTTTTCTTTTAGCAAGATGTGCAACCTCACATTTACTGAGGTTAAATTGCATTGGCCCATTCACCATCTTCTCACTATCTCCTTGCAGCTTCTCTTGGCTGTCAGAATTATTCACTATGCTTCCTATTTTAGTATCATCTGCAAATTTGGACACCAGCCGTACACCCAAATCATTGAAGAACAGACCCCTGTGGGAACCTCACAGTAAACTTCCATCCACTCTGAGAAACTGCCCTTAACCCTTTGTCTATTCCCTCCCTTCTAGTCCGTTTTTAATCCAGTTTTCTGCCCTCCCCATAATTCCATCCCCCTTAATCTTCTCCAACGGTCCCCTGTGTGGTACCTTGTCAAAGGCTTTCTCAAAGTCCATGCCCACCACACATTGCATTTCCCCATCCACCATATCTGTCACCCCCACAAAGACCTCGATCAAGTCTGTTAAAGCACCATCTTCCATTCTGAAGGCTGTGTTAGCAACTTCTAATTATTTTCTCTCCATCTCGATATTCAGTAATTTCATCTTTAATGAAGGAATCCAACCCGGCCACAGACGTTAAACTAACTGGCCTGTAATTACCCAGGTTAACTCTGTCTGCCTTTCTGAAGATGGGATTACACTGACCATTCTCCAGCCCTCCGACACACATCCACTCTCAGCGGGAAGGTGAAGTATAATTCCCAGCACCTCGGCGATTTGCTGTGTGGTGCTGGAGTGAGTCACAGAGTGTCTCGCCCAGAGTGGTCCTCAGCCACCGAGGGACTCCCTGCCCCGGCCCCCAGCCTTGATAGGGCCCCAGGTCCGTGCTGATCTCCACCGGGGATGACATTAGCCTCGGCACACTTCGGGGCAAACAAATCCGGTCTGTTGGAAAGTTCTTGTGTTAAACAGGAGGGAGCAGAATGCAGGGTCTTGTGGAGGTCCTGGTTTACTGGGTCAATAAACCCTCACAGCTGCCGCTCTCCTCCCCTGCAATGCCCTCTAACAATCTCGGGCTTGATACTTTCAAATCTTAGCATTGTTCTTCACAATGAGCTCTTTCTCTGGGATAACAGCTCTGTTTGGTGACGGCCCTGTCTCTATCTCAGTCAATCAGCCTCAATGTAACCACTTCTCTTAGAAATAATGCACTTCTGAAAACTCCTGATTGAAGTGAAGGCAGGGACAGGGAGACCCTCAGTGGGGGGGGGGGGGGGGGGGGGGGGTTTAGTGTGAGTGGAGTTCAGAATCTGTGTTCCATTGTTGAGTCACAGTGGGAGAGATTCTGAAGGTGCAAGGACACTTCACATCCTTGCTTTGTGTTCACCGGATTATTTGAAAGACGAGGAAGGATGCTGTATGAGTGCGTTCAATGATCAGGCGTGACTCTTCACTCCACCGCAGGCTGAGGGTGGAAAGCTCATGAACATGGAACGTAAATTCTGGAGTTTACGATGGAGATTTGTGACGGGACAAGTGAGAGCAGCAGCTGTCGGACGGTCTGTGTGAGCGGTTCCGCCCCCTCCTCCCTGGCCCCGCGGACACACTGCTCCAGCCGGTCTCCCAGGGATCGGCTCCACCGTCAAACCGTCCGGCAGCAGCTGCCCGCGTCCACTCGCCCACAGAGAGCGGAGAGGGTGACCCGGAGTGAGGGGGGGGGAGTGACCCAGAGTGAGGGGGGGGGAGTCGGGGGGCGAGGGAGGGAGTCGGGGGGGAGGGAGTCGGGGGGCGGGGGAGGGAGTCGGGGGGGAGGGGGAGGGAGTCGGGGGGGGGGGCGGGGGAGGGAGTCAGGGGGGCGGGGGAGTCGGGGGGGGGGCGGGGGGGGGGGGCGGGGGGAGGGAGTCGGGGGGGAGGGAGTCGGGGGGCGGGGGAGGGAGTCGGGGGGCGGGGGAGGGAGGCGGGGGGGAGGGAGTCGGGGGGCGGGGGGAGCAGGTGACAGTGACACAGGCCTTGTAACGAGTAACAAGGGGCTCCAGTTTATTTTGGGCGCAGCTTCTGCCCAGTGACGCCCGTCACGCTCCGGGTGATTTTCGATGCTCTGTTGAGTCTCAAAGCCCTCGGCCTCTGACTGCAGCGAGAATGGAAGGTTGAGGGGTGACGGGAGCGAGCGGCTGGGCTGTCCCTCAGCACAGGGAACAGCCTGAGTGCTTCTGTGCTGAGATCAGTCTGACAATTTCCTGCTGACTGCATCCCCTCACCTTCCTCTCGAAAACAATGGGACAAGGTTTCCTCTCCAATACAGAACACTGATCTCCACACATTCTCCAACAGAAATCCTCCCCGTCTGCCTCGCCTTTTCAGCAATCCGGCCTGTTCTCCTTCTCCCTCATTCATCCCCTCACTCCGGGTCACTCCCCCCCGCCCCCCCTCACTCCGGGTCACTCCCCCCCCCGCTCACTCCGGGTCACTCCCCCCCCCCCTCACTCTGGGTCACTCCCACCCCCCTCACTCCGGGTCACTCCCCCCCCCGCTCACTCCGGGTCACTCCCCCCCCTCACTCCAGGTCACTCCCCCCCCTCACTCCGGGTCACTCCCCCCCCTCACTCCGGGTCACTCCCCCCCCCCCTCACTCCGGGTCACTCCCCCCCCTCACTCCAGGTCACTCCCCCCCCCGCTCACTCCGGGTCACTCCCCCCCCCCTCACTCTGGGTCACTCCCACCCCCCTCACTCCGGGTCACTCCCCCCCCTCACTCCGGGTCACTCCCCCCCCCCCTCACTCCGGGTCACTCCCCCCCCTCACTCCAGGTCACTCCCACCCCCCTCACTCTGGGTCACTCCCCCCCCTCACTCCGGGTCACTCCCCCCCCCGCTCACTCCGGGTCACTCCCCCCCCCCCCCCCCTCACTCCGGGTCACTCCCACCCCCCCTCACTCCGGGTCACTCCACCCCCCTCACTCCGGGTCACTCCCCCCCCCCCTCACTCCGGGTCACTCCCCCCCCCCCCCCTCACTCCGGGTCACTCCCCCCCCTCACTCCGGGTCACTCCCCCCCCCCCCTCACTCCGGGTCACTCCCCCCCCCCCTCACTCCGGGTCACTTCCCCCCCTCACTCCGGGTCACTCCCCCCCCCCCCCTCACTCCGGGTCACTTCCCCCCCCCCTCACTCCGGGTCACTCCCCCCCCCCCACTCACTCCGGGTCACTCCCCCCCCCCTCACTCCGGGTCACTCCCCCCCCCTCACTCCAGGTCACTCCCCCCCCCTCACTCCGGGTCACTCCCCCCCCCCCCCCTCACTCCGGGTCACTCCCCCCCCCTCACTCCGGGTCACTCCCCCCCCCTCACTCCGGTCCAATCCCCCCCCTCACTCCGGGTCACTCCCCCCCCCACCTCACTCCGGGTCACTCCCACCCCCCTCACTCCGGGTCACTCCCCCCCCCACCTCACTCCGGGTCACTCCCCCCCCCTCACTCCGGGTCACTCCCCCCCCCCCTCACTCCGGGTCACTCCCCCCCCCTCACTCCGGGTCACTCCCCCCCCTCACTCCGGATCACTCCCCCCCCCCCCTCACTCCGGGTCACTCCCACCCCCCCTCGCTCCGGGTCACTCCCCCCCCCACCTCACTCCGGATCACTCCCCCCCCCCTCACTCCGGGTCACTCCCCCCCCCCACCTCACTCCGGTCCAATCCCCCCCCTCGCTCCGGGTCACTCCCCCCCCCACCTCACTCCGGATCACTCCCCCCCCCCTCACTCCGGTCACTCCCCCCCCCCTCACTCCGGGTCACTCCCCCCCCCTCACTCCGGTCCAATCCCCCCCCTCACTCCGGGTCACACCCCCCCCCCCCCTCACTCCGGGTCACTCCCCCGCCTCACTCCGGGTCACTCCCACCCCCCCTCACTCCGGGTCACTCCCCCCCCCACCTCACTCCGGGTCACTCCCCCCCCCCCTCACTCTGGGTCACTCCCACCCCCCTCACTCCGGGTCACTCCCCCCCCCTCACTCCGGGTCACTCCCCCCCCCCCCTCACTCCGGGTCACTCCCCCCCTCACTCCGGGTCACTCACCCCCCCACCTCACTCCGGATCACTCCCCCCCCCCCTCACTCCGGGTAACTCCCCCCCCTCACTCCGGGTCACTCCCCCCCCCTCACTCCGGGTCACTCCCCCCCCCTCACTCCGGTCCAATCCCCCCCCTCACTCCGGGTCACTCCCCCGCCTCACTCCGGGTCACTCCCACCCCCCCTCACTCCGGGTCACTCCCCCCCCACCCCCCTCACTCCGGATCATTCCCTCCCCCCCCCCCTCACTCCGGGTCACTCCCCCCCTCACTCCGGATCACTCCCTCCCCCCCCCTCACTCCGGGTCACTCCCCCCCCCTCACTCTGGGTGACTCCCCCCCCCCTCAATCCCCCCTCCCCACCCCGGGTCACTCCCCCCCCCCCCCCCACCCCCTCACTCCGGGTCACTCCCTCCCCCCCCTCACTCCAGGTCACTCCCTCCCCCCCCCGCTCACTCTGGGTCAATCCCCCCCCCCTCACTCCGGTTCTCCCCCCCCCTCACTCCGGTTCTCCCCCCCCCTCACTCCGGGTCACTCCCCCCCCTCACTCCGGCTCACTCCCCCCCCTCACTCCGGGTCACTCCCCCCCTCACTCTGGGTCACTCCTCCCCCCCTCACTCCGGGTCACTCCCCCCCCCCCCCCCCTCACTCCGGGTCACTCCCCCCCCCCCCCCCTCACTCCGGGTCACTCCCCCCCCCCCCCCCTCACTCCGGGTCACTCCCCCCCCCCCCCTCACTCTGGGTCACTCCCCCCCCCCTCACTCCGGGTCACTCCCTCCCCCCCTCACTCCGGGTCACTCCCCCCCCCCTCACTCCGGGTCACCCCCCCCTCACTCCGGGTCACCCCCCCCCCCCTCACTCCGGGTCACTCCCACCCCCCCTCACTCTGGGTCACTCCCCCCCCCACCTCACTCCGGGTCACTCCCCCCCCCTCCTCACTCCGGGTCACTCCCAGCCCCCTCACTCCGGGTCACTCCCCCCCCCCACCTCACTCCGGGTCACTCCCCCCCCCCCCCCTCACTCCGGGTCACTCCCCCCCCCTCACTCTGGGTCACTCCCCCCCCCTCACTCCGGGTCACCCCCCCCTCACTCCGGGTCACCCCCCCCCTCACTCCGGGTCACCCCCCCCCTCACTCTGGGTCACCCCCCCCCTCACTCCGGGTCACTCCCCCCCCCCCCCCTCACTCCGGGTCACTCCCCCCCCCTCACTCTGGGTCACTCCCCCCCCTCACTCCGGGTCACCCCCCCCTCACTCCGGGTCACCCCCCCCCTCACTCTGGGTCACCCCCCCCCTCACTCTGGGTCACTCCCCCCCCCAAACTCCGGGTCACCCCCCCCTCACTCCGGGTCACCCCCCCCCCCTCACTCTGGGTCACCCCCCCCCTCACTCTGGGTCACCCCCCCCCTCACTCTGGGTCACCCCCCCCCCTCACTCTGGGTCACCCCCCCCCCCTCACTCTGGGTCACTCCCCCCCCCTCACTCTGGGTCACCCCCCCCTCACTCCGGGTCACTCCCCCCCCCCCCCCTCACTCCGGGTCACTCCCCCCCCCCTCACTCCGGGTCACCCCCCCCCTCACTCCGGGTCACTCCCCCCCCTCACTCCGGGTCACCCCCCCCCCTCACTCCGGGTCACTCCCCCCATCAATCCGGGTCAATCCGCCCCCTCCCCCTCACTCTGGGTCACTCCCCCCCCTCACTCTGGGTCACTCCCCCCCTCACTCCGGGTCACTCCCCCCCCTCACTCTGGGTCACTCCCCCCCCTCACTCTGGGTCACTCCCCCCCTCACTCCGGGTCACTCCCCCCCCTCACTCTGGGTCACTCCCCCCCTCACTCCGGGTCACTCCCCCCCCTCACTCCGGGTCACTCCCCCCCTCACTCTGGGTCACTCCCCCCCCTCACTCTGGGTCACTCCCCCCCTCACTCTGGGTCACTCCCCCCCTCACTCCGGGTCACTCCCCCCCCTCACTCCGGGTCACTCCCCCCCTCACTCCGGGTCACTCCCCCCCTCACTCCGGGTCACTCCCCCCCCCCTCACTCCGGGTTACTCCCCCCCCCTCACTCTGGGTCACTCCCCCCCCTCACTCTGGGTCACTCCCCCCCCCTCACTCCGGGTCACCCTCTCCGCTCTCTGTGGGCGAGTGGATGCGGGCAGCTGCTGCCGGACGGTTTGACGGTGGAGCCGATCCCTGGGAGACCGGCTGGAGCAGTGTGTCCGCGGGGCCAGGGAGGAGGGGGCGGAACCGCTCACACAGACCGTCCGACAGCTGCTGCTCTCACTTGTCCCGTCACAAATCTCCATCGTAAACTCCAGAATTTACGTTCCATGTTCATGAGCTTTCCACCCTCAGCCTGCGGTGGAGTGAAGAGTCACGCCTGATCATTGAACGCACTCATACAGCATCCTTCCTCATCTTTCAAATAATCCGGTGAACACAAAGCAAGGATGTGAAGTGTCCTTGCACCTTCAGAATCTCTCCCACTGTGACTCAACAATGGAACACAGATTCTGAACTCCACTCACACTCCCGCCCCCCCCGACACCCTCCCCCGCCCCCCGACTCCCTCCCCCGCCCCCCCCCGACACCCTCCCCCCCGACTCCCTCCCCCGCCCCCCCCGACTCCCTCCCCCTCCCCCCGGACTCCCTCCCCCGCCCCCCCCGACTCCCTCCCCCTCCCCCCGACTCCCTCCCCCGCCCCCCGACTCCCTCCCCCCGACTCCCTCCCCCGCCCCCCGACTCCCTCCCCCCCGACTCCCTACCCCCCGCCCCCCGACTCCCTCCCCCGCCCCCCCCGACTCCCTCCCCCTCCCCCCGACTCCCTCCCCTGCCCCCCGACTCCCTCCCCCCCTCCCCCCCGACTCCCTCCCCCTCCCCGCCCCCCCGACTCCCTCCCCCCGACTCCCTCCCCCGCCCCCCGACTCCCTCCCCCGCCCCCCCGACTCCCTCCCCCTCCCCCCGACTCCTCCCCCGCCCCCCCGACTCCCTCCCCCTCCCCCCGACTCCCTCCCCCGCCCCCCCCGACTCCCTCCCCCCCGACTCCCTCCCCCGCCCCCCGACTCCCTCCCCCGCCCCTGACTCCCTCCCCCGCCCCCCGACTCCCTCCCCCTCCCTCCGACTCCCTCCCCCGCCCCCCGACTCCCTCCCCCGACTCCCTCCCCCGCCCTCCGACTCCCTCCCCCGCCCCCCGACTCCCTCCCCCGCCCCCCCCGACTCCCTCCCCCTCCCCCCGACTCCCTCCCCCGCCCCCCCCCGACTCCCTCCCCCCGACTCCCTCCCCCGCCCCCCCGACTCCCTCCCCCGCCCCCCCCGACTCCCTCCCCCTCCCCCCGACTCCTTCCCCCGCCCCCCCGACTCCCTCCCCCGCCCCCCGACTCCCTCCCCCGCCCCCCCCCCGACTCCCTCCCCCGCCCCCGACTCCCTCCCCCGCCCCCCCCGACTCCCTCCCCCGTCCCCCCAACTCCCTCCCCCGTCCCCGACTCCCGACCCCCTCCCCCCCGACCCGCCCCCCCGCCCCCCGACTCCCTCCCCCCTCCCCCCGACCCCCTCCCCCGCCCCCCGACTCCCTCCCCCGCCCCCCCCACTCCCTCCCCCCGCCCCCCCGACTCCCTCCCCCCGCCCCCCCGACTCCCTCCCCCGACTCCCTCCCCCGCCCCCCGACTCCCTCCCCGCCCCCCCGACTCCCTCCCCCGCCCCCGACTCCCTCCCCCGCCCCCCGACTCCCTCCCCCCCCGACTCCCTCCCCCTCCCTCCCCCGCCCCCCCCGACTCCCTCCCCCAACTCCCTCCCCCGACTCCCTCCCCCGCCCCCCCCGACTCCCTCCCCCGCCCCCCCGACTCCCCCCCCTGACTCCCTCCCCCGCCCCCCCCCCGACTCCCTCCCCCCAACCCCATTCACACTCACTGTACACCAGCCCTGTACGAACACACACAGACAGGTAACTATGATGAACATTTACTTTCTCCCGCAGGCTAACTGGAGGTCTTTGCGCAGTGACTTTGTCAGTCTTAACCCATCCCAGCTCCATCACATGCTGAGGGAATACAATCCAGGCCGACCTTGCCCGCCTGTGTGGAGCCCAGTCCCCGAGGACCACAATGCAGCACTGAGAACAGGTGAGCACAGCTTTCAGACATTACCGTTTATTAAGCTTATTAGTGTGCGAGATGAAACTTTCCATTTCAGGCACCCACTGCCCCATCAAACACTCCCAGGGCAAGTACAGCACGGGTTAGATACAGAGTAAAGCTCCCTCTACACTGTCCCATCAAACACACCCAGGGCAGGTACAGCATACAGAGTAAAGCTCCCTCTACACTGTCCCATCAAACACTCCCAGGGCAGGTACAGCACGGGTTAGATACAGAGTAAAGCTCCCTCTACACTGTCCCATCAAACACTCCCAGGGCAGGTACAGCACGGGTTAGATACAGAGTAAAGCTCCCTCTACACTGTCCCATCAAACACTCCCAGGGCAGGTACAGCACAGGTTAGATACAGAGTAAAGCTCCCTCTACACTGTCCCATCAAACACTCCCAGGACAGGTACAGCATGGGTTAGATACAGAGTAAAGCTCCCTCTATTCAGTTGAGGGATATAGGTTGTGGACTGTGCATTGTGTCACTGAGCAATGGGGCTGGTCAGAGGGACTGAAGTGATTTTTTCAGTGATCTGTCTGTTACTGTGTTCCTGTTTTTCCCCATCACTGAGCTCAGCCACTATCTCAGAAGGACATCCTTCCTGCACCCCATTGTTATCCTTTCCAATTCCCAGACTGGTGCCTTGCTTCCGGCATGAATGAGATGATCATTTTGCTGCTGGATCTGGGGAATTTTGAGCTTTGATTCAAAGAGAAACTGCATTAAGTTTCTCCTCAAATGGGTGACCGGAGACGGGGAGACGGGAGACGGGGACGGGGGAGACGGAGAGATGGGAGACGGGGACGGGGGAGATGGGAGACGGGGGAGACGGGAGATGGGAGACGGGGAGACGGGGGACGGGCAGACGGGGAGATGGGAGACGGGGAGACAGGGAGACGGGGGAGACGGGGAGATGGGAGACGGGGAAACGGGGGAGACGGGGGAAGACGGGGAGATGGGAGACGAGGAGATGGGGGAAGACGGGGAGACGGGGGACGGGGAGATGGGAGATGGGAGACGGGGGAGATGGGAGACGGGAAGACGGGGAGATGGGAGACGGGGGAGACGGGAGACGGGGGATGGGAGACGGGGGAGATGGGAGACGGGAGACGGGGGAGACGGGGAGACGGGAGACGGGGAGATGGGCAACACGGTGGCATAGTGGTTAGCACTGGTGCCTCACAGCGCCAGGGACCCGGGTTCGAATCTGACCTCGGGTGACTGTCTGTGTGGAGTTTGCACATTCTCCCCGTGTCTGCGTGGGTTTCCTCCGGGTGCTCCGGTTTCCTCCCACAGTCCAAAAAATGTGCAGGTTAGGTTGATTTGGCTATGATAAATTGACCCTTAGTGTTAGGGGGGGATTAAATATGTGGGGTTACGGGGATAGGATGGGATATGTTAGGGGGAATTAAATACGTGGGGTTACGGGGGTAGGGTGGGATATGTGTCGGTGCAGGCTCGATGGGCCGAGATGGCCTCTATCTGTACTGTGGGGATTCTGTGTGAGAAAGCAGGGACAGGGTACTGGATTTGGATGATCAGCCATGATCGTATTGAATGGTGGAGCAGGCTCGACGGGCCGAATGGCCTGCTCCTAGTTTCTATGTTTCTATGTTTCTATGGGAGACAGGGAGATGGGAGACGGGGAGATGGGAGACAGGGGAGACGGGGAGATGGGAGACGGGGGAGACGGGAAACGGGGGAGATGGGGAGACGGGAGACGGGGAGATGGGAGACAGGGGGACGGGGAGATGGGAGACAGGGAGACGGGGGAGACGGGGAGATGGGAGACGGGGGAGATGGGAGACGGGGGAGACGGGAGACAGGGGGACGGGGAGATGGGAGACAGGGAGACGGGGGAGACGGGGAGATGGGAGACGGGGGAGATGGGAGACGGGGGAGACGGGGAGATGGGAGACGGGGGAGACAGGGAGATGGGAGACGGGGAGATGGGAGACAGGGAGACGGGGAGATGGGGGAGACGGGAGACGGGGAGGGGGGAGACGGGAGATGGGAGACGGGGGAGATGGGAGACGGGGGAGACGGGGAGATGGGAGACGGGGGAGACAGGGAGATGGGAGACGGGGGAGATGGGAGACGGGGGAGACAGGGAGATGGGAGACGGGGGAGACTGGGAGACGGGGGAGACGGGGAGATGGGAGACGGGGAGATGGGAGACGGGGGAGATGGGAGACGGGGAGATGGGAGACGGGGGACTATCACCCCACCCGTCTGGGCCCAGGGTCCCAGATACGAAATCACTTCACAATGATCTCAATTCCGACTGAACATTCTAGAATCCAATCTGCTGAACGCTTTGAGGGTTGAAATGGTGCGAGTTAGTGAGAGGAAGTTCAAGGAATGTTGCTGCATGATCTCATTTAATGTTCCATTAATCTTAAATACTTCCTGTAGTGATGTCACCAAGAGAGCACAGATTTCATGTACATCCCAGGCTGGCTTATTCACAGCCCATAGTGTGGATTTTGGTTTCCTTGACAACAGGAAGCAGCTGTTGTGATGTGGGGGAGGGGCGTCTCCAATCGCCTCCTCTCATTCCACTGCCTCCATCACTCGAGGGGATGCAGAGACTTGGAGCACAAGTTTCTACAGAAGCATTTCCCATCCGGCTCAAACAATTCTCCGTGGGAAGCCCTTGGGATCAAAGCGATTGGATTTATCAATAACCACTTCTTTTCCTGATCAAGCTGTAGGATTCTTTTTCTGGTCATTTTAGACCATCGGTATCAAAGCACAAACACTCCCAGGACAGGTACAGCACGGGTTAGATACAGAGTAAAGCTCACTCTACACTGTCCCATCAAACACTCCCAGGGCAGGTACAGCACGGGTTAGATACAGAGTAAAGCTCCCTCTACACTGTCCCATCAAACACTCCCAGGGCAGGTACAGCATGGGTTAGATACAGAGTAAAGCTCACTCTACACTGTCCCATCAAACACTCCCAGGGCAGGCACAGCACGAGTTAGATACAGAGTAAAGCTCCCTCTACACTGTCCCATCAAACACTCCCAGGGCAGGTACAGCACGGGTTAGATACAGAGTAAAGCTCGCTCTACACTGTCCCATCAAACACTCCCAGGGCAGGTACAGCACGGGTTAGATACAGAGTAAAGCTCCTTCTACACTGTCCCATCAAACACTCCCAGGGCAGGTACAGCACGGGGTTAGATACAGAGTAAAGCTCCCTCTACACTGTCCCATCAAACACTCCCAGGGCAGGTACAGCACGAGTTAGATACAGAGTAAAGCTCGCTCTACACTGTCCCATCAAACACTCCCAGGGCAGGTACAGCACGGGTTAGATACAGAGTAAAGCTCCCTCTACACTGTCCCCATCAAACACTCCCAGGGCAGGTACAGCACGGGTTAGATACAGAGTAAAGCTCCCTTCAGACAATGCAGTAAGGCGAATTTCCCATCACTCTGCACTGGACTGGAACATGGGTGCTAACAAGAACCGATTGCTGTCTGCCTAATTGTACATGAGCAAACCCTCCGATCTGCGTCACTGACCCTCATTGGCCTACTCACCGTTAGAAATTCAGTGGAAATCTTTTGCCAGATGATGTGGGAGTGAGGTTTGTGTTACGAGCCAGGGAAGTGCTGAGTGGGGTGAGAGTGAGTTGGTGAGGCCTTTATTCAGGGAGTGCCTGGCTTTCTGAAGGGGGAATGAAGCAGTTCTTGCTTCTAATGTCTGCCGGGATCCAGCACTGACCACCTCAGCACACTGCACGCTCTGACGGTTCTCTATTCTCCTCCTCAGCTGACATCCTGGAAAGCTTTGACAATCACCCGCCCCTGATCCTGCCTTCTAGCACGTTCCACATTGATCTGGGCAAGCCTGTCGTTGAGTATCAGGGCCTCCCCTCACAGCTGGAGCGTGTCAAGGAGTTTCTGCAGAGCCTGGTGCAGGCGGAGGTGCTGACAACACCTGAGCAGACCAGCGGGACCCCGACCCAACAGGTAAACAATGAATGGCATTCGGAGGAAGCAAGCAAGCATGGACAGTGAACCCCGTGTGTCGAGAGAATCTCCATGAACCAACTTGCATTGGATAAGATCACCCTCATAATTACATGGTTCTCAGGTTTATAAAATACATTTAAAGGAACATTTCTCTTAGCCTGTCTCCTCTTTCAGTGACAATTTTAAATTGCTTGTAAAAATTAGCAGGGCTCTGGGGAACGAGCAGAGGGAGTGGGATTAATCGGAGAGCCGGCAATGGGCCGAATGACCTCCTTCTGTGCTGTATGATTTTATGATGATGTCCCCCTCTTGACTCTCGAACCAGAGATAATCGTCTTCCCGATTCACTCTATTAAAACACGCCATCATTTTAAGAACCTCGATTAAATCTCTTAGTCTTCTGCGTTCCAGTGGAAATAGTCAGTGTCTCCTGTCTCTCCTCATAACCATAGTTTCCCATTGCGGGTATACCCCAGTCCGAGTGACGCCCCCTCCAACCAACACCTGGCATTTACTCATGCCACCATACACTCCAGTATTTCATTACATTCACAAAAGGCCTTTCAGTCATGTCACAGAGAAACCCAACGCCTTTTCCCTCAGGACTGATCTTGACTTAATGCTTTGTCAGGAATTTTAATGGCAATTGGGAATGGGATGGTGATTGCGACCTGCTCCTGAATCTCAACACCTCCGGGACTTTCTGTGCAATATTGTGCTGGCTGGGCAGCCAATTGTGCCGCACACGATCCATGTAGAGGTGGGCAGGACCTGTGGTGGGATGTCGAACTGCACCAAAACACTTGCCCAACTCACACCCTTGACAGCCAAGCAGTCGGGACATAGACCCCTCGATCATTTCAGCAGGAGGTGGGGTCTGCACCGCACATCACAGAGGAGACCCTGACATTGATAGACAGTCGCTACCTGTGTGTATCTTGGGCGCACTTGAGACAAGCCGAGGGTTCAGAGGTCATTACCGTGTGTATTAAACTGTGCTGGGTGCTGTCACTCTGTATACAGTATAAAACATCGCCTGTCATTGTTACTCCCTGTACTCACACCAATATTAAACACGGGTATTCCTGAAATCTGTCAGTTTTGTAACGGGTCAGACCCAAATATATTTATTCACATTCGGTGACTTTGTTCCAATGACTGTATCGAGAATTGTTCAGAGTTTGATTTTCCTCCAGACTCGCTGCCAGATCACAGGTAACGTAAAATATCACCACACACACACGCCAAATATGGCAAACGTGTCCCAGATTCCCGGCCTCGTGTCCCAGATTCCCGGCCTCGTGTCCCAGATTCCCGGCCTCGTGTCCCAGATTCCCGGCCTCGTGTCCCAGATTCCCGGCCTCGTGTCCCAGATTCCCGGCCTCGTGTCGGAGATTCCCGGCCTCGTGTCCCAGATTCCCGGCCCCATGTCGGAGATTCCCGGCCCCGTGTCCCAGATTCCCGGCCCCGTGTCCCAGATTCCCGGCCCCGTGTCCCAGATTCCCGGCCTCGTGTCCCAGATTCCCGGCCCCATGTCGGAGATTCCCGGCCCCGTGTCCCAGATTCCCGGCCCCGTGTCCCAGATTCCCGGCCCCGTGTCCCAGATTCCCGGCCCCGTGTCCCAGATTCCTGGCCTCGTGTCCCAGATTCCCGGCCCTGTGTCCCAGATTCCCGGCCTCGTGTCCCAGATTCCCGGCCTCGTGTCCCAGATTCTCTGCCCTGTGTCCCAGATTCCCGGCCCTGTGTCCCAGATTCTCGGCCCTGTGTCCCAGATTCCCGGCCTCGTGTCCCAGATTCCCGGCCCCGTGTCCCAGATTCCCGGCCTCGTGTCCCAGATTCCCGGCCTCGTGTCCCAGATTCCCGACCCTGTGTCCCAGATTCCCGGCCTCGTGTCCCAGATTCCCGGCCTCGTGTCCCAGATTCCCGGCCTCGTGTCCCAGATTCCCGGCCCCGTGTCCCAGATTCCCGGCCTCGTGTCCCAGATTCCCGGCCCCGTGTCGGAGATTCCCGGCCTCGTGTCCCAGATTCTCGGCCCTGTGTCCCAGATTCCCGGCCCCGTGTCCCAGATTCCCGGCCCCATGTCGGAGATTCCCGGCCTCGTGTCCCAGATTCCCGGCCTCGTGTCCCAGATTCCCGGCCTCGTGTACCAGATTTTCGGCCCTGTGTCCCAGATTCCCGGCCTCGTGTCCCAGATTCCCGGCCTCGTGTACCAGATTTTCGGCCCTGTGTCCCAGATTCCCGGCCTCGTGTCCCAGATTCCCGGCCCCGTTTCCCAGATTCCCGACCCCGTGTCCCAGATTCCCGGCCTCGTGTCCCAGATTACCGGCCCCGTTTCCCAGATTCCCGACCCTGTGTCCCAGATTCCCAGCCTCGTGTCCCAGATTCCCAGCCTCGTGACCCAGATTCCCAGCCTCGTGTCCCAGATTCCCGGCCCCGTGTCCCAGATTCCCAGCCTCGTGACCCAGATTCCCGGCCTCGTGTCCCAGATTCCCGGCCCCGTGTCCCAGATTCCCAGCCTCGTGTCCCAGATTCCCGGCCCCGTGTCCCAGATTCCCGGCCTCGTGTCCCAGATTCACGGCCTCGTGTCCCAGATTCCCGGCCTCGTGTCCCAGATTCCCGGCCTCGTGTCCCAGATTCCCGGCCTCGTGTCCCAGATTCCCGGCCCCGTGTCCCAGATTCCCGGCCTCGTGTCCCAGATTCACGGCCTCGTGTCCCAGATTCCCGGCCTCGTGTCCCAGATTCCCGGCCTCGTGTCCCAGATTCCCAGCCTCGTGTCCCAGATTCCCGGCCTCGTGTCCCAGATTCCCAGCCTCGTGTCCCAGATTCCCGGCCTCGTGTCCCAGATTCCCAGCCTCGTGTCCCAGATTCCCGGCCCCGTTTCCCAGATTCCCGACCCTGTGTCCCAGATTCCCAGCCTCGTGACCCAGATTCCCAGCCTCGTGTCCCAGATTCCCGGCCTTGTGTCCCAGATTCCCGGCCTCGTGTCCCAGATTCCCGGCCTCGTGTCCCAGATTCCCGGCCTCGTGTCCCAGATTCCCGGCCTCGTGTCCCAGATTCCCGGCCTCGTGTCCCAGATTCCCGGCCCCGTGTCCCAGATTCCCGGCCCCATGTCGGAGATTCCCGGCCCCGTGTCCCAGATTCCCAGCCCCGTGTCCCAGATTCCCAGTCGTGTATCATATAGATTCCTGGCCCTACAACCTATATATTCTCAGCCATATACCCTGTAGATTCCCAGCCCTGTACCCTATATATGCCTGGCCATACGCCCTATAGATTCCTGGCCCCATGTCCTATATATTTTCAGGCCTATACCCTATAGATTCCCAGCGCTGCACCTTATAGATTCATGTCCCTGTAGCCTATAGATTCCTGGCCCTGTCCCCCATAGATTCCTAGGCATCTACCCGATAGCCCGGCACCCTATGGATCCCCGACCCAGTACCCTATAGATCCACGACCCTCTATCCTATAGATTCCCATCCCCTACCCTATAGATTCCCTGTCATGTCCCCTATCGATTCCGGGCCCTGTACTCTATAGACACCGGATCATGTTCCCGTTAGATTACGGGTCCCGTACCCTATAGATTCCAGACCTGCTACCCTATAGTTTCCGGGACCTCTATCCCACGGAGGCTCAGTCGTTGAGTATATGCAGGACAGAGATCGATAGATTTTGGGATATTAAGGGAATCAAGGGATATGGGGATCAGGCGGGAAAGTTGAGATGAGGTAGATGATCAGCCATGATCTTATTGAATGGCGGGGCAGGCTCCAGGGGCCAAATGGCCGACTCCTGCTCCTATTTCTTATGTTCTTACCCTATAGATTCCGGGCCCTGAACATGCAGGGACCACGTACTCCAAAATACAGATTGCATACTGTCCCAGCAGACTCCATTCCCCGTCAATCCCAGGTGTTTCTCCGCGGATACATCAGTGTCTGTCTTTATTTCACAGTGACCAGGCTGAACTGAGAAAACTGCTGATCTTCAATCAAATGACTTCAGCCCAGGTTGGGGAGGTGGGCCGGCAGTGAGAAGGCAAGGGTCAGAGTGTAGGACAGCACCAAGGTTAACAGCAGCCTGATAGGAGGCAAGGTAAACGAGGAAGCAGTGAATTAGGTGAAGCCAAGCTTGGACTGAGTCAGCCTGTAAACTGCAGGAAGACCGAGGGAGGGGTGGAGTTCCACAGGTTTGTGGTTCTGGGAAAGAAGGAATTTGAGTAGGAGACGGAGTGATGAGTCTCGATTTCCACACAACACAGGATTGAGACAGAATTTCAAATGCACATTGCGATTCGGATGGTGTGACTGGTGCTGGGTTTGGCCTGTGCTGGAGCTGGCTCGCTGTGTGCGAACTCTCTCTCAATCACACGCACTTGCTCTTCCCAGCTTCCCAGTTTCCATTGATTGGCGGGCAGGCTGGGATGACCCAGAATCCTTCACTTCACTGCCACCTCAGTAACTGCAGCAAGAAATCACTTCTCACCAAACATCCTGTTAATTCGAATATCTCCATATGTAAATAGAAAGAACCTGTATTTATACAGAGCCTTTCACCACGTCCCAAAGCGCTTTACAGCCAATGAAGTACTTTTGGAGTGTAGTCACTGTTGTAATGTAGGAAACGCAGCAGCCAATTTACGCACAGCAAGCTCCCACAAACAGCAACGTGATAATGACCAGATAATCTGTTTTAGTGATGTTGGTTGAGGGATAAATATTGACCCCAGGACACCGGGGAGAAAACTCCCCTGCTCTTCTTCAAAATAGTGCCGTGGGATCTTTTACATCCACCTGAGAGAACAGACGGGGCCTCGGTTTAACGTCTCATCCGAAAGACTGCCCCTCCGACAGTGCAGCACTCCCTCAGTACTGCCCCTCCGACAGTGCGGCACTCCCTCAGTACTGCCCCTCCGACAGTGCAGCACTCACTCAGTACTGCCCCTCCGACAGTGCGGCGCTCCCTCAGTACTGCCCCTCCGACAGTGTAGCGATCCCTCAGTACTGCCCTTCCGACAGTGCAGCGCTCCCTCAGTACTGCCCCAGTGACAGTGCAGCCCTCCCTCATTACTGCCCCTCCGACAGTGCAGCGCTCCCTCAGTACGGCCCCTCCGACAATGCAGCACTCCCTCAGTGCTGCCCCTCCGACAGTGCAGCGCTCCCTCAGTACTGCCCCTCCGACAGTGCAGCGCTCCCTCAGTACTGCCCCTCCGACAATGCAGCACTCCCTCAGTGCTGCCCCTCCGACAGTGCAGCACTCCCTCAGTACTGCCCCTCCGACAGTGCGGCACTCCCTCAGTACTGCCCCTCCGACAGTGCAGCACTCCCTCAGTACTGCCCCTCCGACAGTGCAGCGCTCCCTCAGTACGTCCCCTCCGACAATGCAGCGCTCCCTCAGTTCTGCCCTTTCGACAGTGCAGCGCTCCCTCAGTACGTCCCCTCCGACAATGCAGCGCTCCCTCAGTTCTGCCCTTTCGACAATGCAGCGCTCCCTCAGTACTGCCCCTTTGACAGTGCAGCACTCCCTCAGTACGGCCCCTCCGACAATGCAGCGCTCCCTCAGTTCTGCCCTTCCGACAGTGCGGCGCTCCCTCAGTACTACCCCTCCGACAGTGTGGCGCTCCCTCAGTACTGCCCCTCCGACAGTGCAGCACTCCCTCAGTACTGACCCTCCGACAGTGCAGCACTCCCTCAGTACTGACCCTCCGACAGTGCAGCGCTCCCTCAGTACTGACCCTCCGACAGTGCAGCGCTCCCTCAGTACTGACCCTCCGACAGTGCAGCACTCCCTCAGTACTGCATTGGAGTGTCAGCCGAGATCTTGTGCTCAAGTCTCTGGAGTGGGACTTGAACCCAGAGCCTTCTGACTCCGAGGTGAGAGTGCTACCCACTGAGCCATGGCTGACACAGAGATGTTTTTATTTTGCTGGCTCCTCAATTGTTCTGTAACGTCTCACAGCAGAGCGCAGCGGCATTCACTCGTTGTTCACTGTTTAACTGATAAAGGAGTAGGATCGAGACCGAAATCTGTAACCACTAAAATGTGCATGGTCAGATGAGGTGAGATTTGTACAATGGGACACAGCACACTGCATTCTAACACTGCAGAGTTTGGTGATAATCAGGTCTAGAATCATAGAATGATACAGAACAGAAGGAGGCCATTCGGCCCATCGTGCCTGTGCCGGCTCTTTGAACGAGCTATCCTATTAATCCCATTCCCCTGCTCTTTCCCCATAGCCCTGCTAATTTTTCGTTACAAGAATTTATCCAATTCCCTTTTGAAAGTTACTGTTGAATCTGCTTCCACCGCCCTTTCAGGCAGCGCGTTCCAGGGCTAATACCTCACAATCCCAGCCTGGGTTTCTCAATGTGTCTCATGTCTTAACATTGCCTTGTGTTCATTGACTAATTCCACATCTGCAAGTTCCTTGTCTTCTCACGTTACTAACAATAAAATGACATTCGATATTGACAATGAGATTTCTATTGTGTGTGTTTCCTCTTTTCACAAATGTTCCTCTAATATTTCATCATTTTTCTCTCGCTGATTGACTGTGTTGGTGGAGGTGAATCAGCACCATGTGTTCCCTCTGTGCCTCCGTGGGGCCTTGTCGTGTGCTGCATAAACTCCACAGCCCCAGTGGTTAGCCAGAGATCCAACTTTAGATAGGACATTATTTTCATTTCACATTTAGTGATTTTGGCAAGACAGAGCTGTATAAATATCTAGCACAACGCTGGCATTGTACTTCCTGGTGCAGCGCTCGGAATGCAGTTACTCAGCACCAACAAGAACTGGTTAACCATTTACCTGCCCTAACTGAGGCCCCGTGCAACTAGACAGTCATTAACCCTGGAATAACGAGTCACACCAGGGCTGACTTTCCGCAGGAGGTCTCCCCCTGGTCCACTGTGACTCTTTATACATTGTTCCTTCCTCTTTCACCAAAGTTCCAGCGGACAAGTGGGGGAATCGTCGGAAATTCACCCCCACTGTTCACTGTGATACCGGATGGATTGGTGTTTATTCAACAGGGTAAGGGTCACTCACTGTCACTGTACAGAGTCACTGTTTATTCAGGGTAAGGATCACTCACTGTAACTGTACAGAGTCACTGTTTATTCAGGGTAAGGATCACTCACTGTGTAACTGTACAGAGTCACTGTTTATTCAGGGTAAGGGTCACTCACTGTAACTGTACAGAGTCGCTGTTTATTCAGGGTAAGGGTCACTCACTGTGTAACTGTACAGAGTCACTGTTTATTCAGGGTAAGAGTCACTCACTGTGTAACTGTACAGAGTCACTGTTTATTCAGGGTAAGGGTCACTCACTGTGTAACTGTACAGAGTCACTGTTTATTCAGGGTAAGGGTCACTCACTGTAACTGTACAGAGTCACTGTTTATTCAGGGTAAGAGTCACTCACTGTAACTGTACAGAGTCACTGTTTATTCAGGGTAAGGGTCACTCACTGTAACTGTACAGAGTCACTGTATATTCAGGATTAGGGTCACTCCCTGTGTAACTGTACAGAGTCACTGTTTATTCAGGGTAAGGATCACTCACTGTGTAACTGTACAGAGTCACTGTTTATTCAGGGTAAGGGTCACTCACTGTGTAACTGTACAGAGTCACTGTTTATTCAGGGTAAGGGTCACTCACTGTGTGACTGTACAGAGTCACTGTTTATTCAGGGTAAGGGTCACTCACTGTAACTGTACAGAGTCACTGTTTATTCAGGGTAAGGATCACTCACTGTAACTGTACAGAGTCACTGTTTATTCAGGGTAAGGGTCACTCACTGTAACTGTACAGAGTCACTGTTTATTCAGGGTAAGGGTCACTCACTGTAACTGTACAGAGTCACTGTTTATTCAGGGTAAGGGTCACTCAGTGTAACTGTACAGAGTCACTGTTTATTCAGGGTAAGAGTCACTCACTGTGTAACTGTACAGAGTCACTGTTTATTCAGGGTAAGGGTCACTCACTGTGTAACTGTACAGATGTGGAGATGCCGGCGTTGGACTGGGGTGGACAAAAATGAGAAGTCGCACAACACCAGGTTATAGTCCAACAGATTTATTTAATTTTACAAGCTTTCGGAGCAGTTTGCTCCTTCGTCAGGTAAGTTTAGCAGTGAGAGAATCTCCCAGAATTCACAATTTAAACACAGACAAAATATATTCAAATCTTTCCCACATCAAAGAGCATAGCCAAGACAATGAGATGTGTCCCAGGGGGTCCAACGTGTCAAACCACCTGCTGGCTGCATATCCTGTCAATCTGTGTAGGTTCTTGTGTTAGCCTTTTTTAAAAAAAAACAGCTGGGAAGACCGGCCATGATGTCAAGTCACGTTCTGTATCGTGACATGAACCCGATATCGCGATTGAGGCCATCCTCATGAGTGCGGAACTTGGCTATCAGTTTCTGCTCTATGATTTTGCGCTGTCGTGTATTTCGAAGGCCGCCTTGGAGAACGCTTACCCGCATATCCGAGGCTGAATGCCCCTGGCTGCTGAAGTGTTCCCCGACTGGGAGGCAACCCTCCTGCCTGGCGATTGTTGCGCGGTGTCCGTTCATACGTTGTCTCAGTGTCTGCATGGTCTCGCCGATGTACCATGCTCTGGAGCAACCTTTACTGCAACGTATCAGGTAGACAACGTTGGCCGAGTCACATGAGTATGTACCGTGTACCTGGTGGGTAGTGTCCTCACGTGTGATGTTTACAAGCTTTCGGAGCAGTTCGCGCCTTCACTCATCCGCTTCATCCTTGACCACAATGTCTTCACCTTCGACAACCATTTTTTTACCCAAACACACGGAACAGCCATGGGGACCAAATTCGCACCCCAATACGCCAACATCTTCATGCACAAGTTCGAGCAAGACTTCTTCGCTGCACAGGACCTCCAACCAACGCTGTACACCAGATACATCGACGACATCTTCTTCCTTTGGACCCACGGCGAAGGATCACTGAAAGGACTACACGATAGCATCAACAGGTTCCATCCCACCATCAAACTCACCATGGACTACTCCTCAGTACACGGTACATACTCATGTGACTCGGCCAACGTTGTCTACCTGATACGTTGCAGTAAAGGATGCTCCAGAGCATGGTACATCGGCGAGACCATGCAGACACTGAGACAACGTATGAACGGACACCGCGCAACAATCGCCAGGCAGGAGGGTTGCCTCCCAGTCGGGGAACACTTCAGCAGCCAGGGGCATTCAGCCTCGGATATGCGGGTAAGCGTTCTCCAAGGCGGCCTTCGAAATACTCGACAGCGCAAAATCATAGAGCAGAAACTGATAGCCAAGTTCCGCACTCATGAGGATGGCCTCAATCGCGATATCGGGTTCATGTCACGATACAGAACGTGACTTGACATCATGGCCGGTCTTCCCAGCTGTTTTTTTTAAAAAAGGCTAACACAAGAACCTACACAGATTGACAGGATGTGCAGCCAGCAGGTGGTTTGACACGTTGGACCCCCTGGGACACATCTCATTGTCTTGGCTATGCTCTTTGATGTGGGAAAGATTTGAATATATTTTGTCTGTGTTTAAATTGTGAATTCTGGGAGATTCTCTCACTGCTAAACTTACCTGACGAAGGAGCGAACTGCTCCGAAAGCTTGTAAAATTAAATAAATCTGTTGGACTATAACCTGGTGTTGTGCGACTTCTCATAACTGTACAGAGTCACTGTTTATTCAGGGTAAGGGTCACTCTCTGTGTAACTGTACAGAGTCACTGTTTATTCAGGGTAAGGGTCACTCACTGTAACTGTACAGAGTCACTGTTTATTCAGGGTAAGGGTCACTCACTGTGTAACTGTACAGAGTCACTGTTTGTTCAGGGTAAGGGTCACTCACTGTGTAACTGTACAGAGTCACTGTTTATTCAGGGTAAGGGTCACTCACTGTGTAACTGTACTGAGTCACTGTTTATTCAGGGTAAGGCTCACTCACTGTGTAACTGTACAGAGTCACTGTTTATTCAGGGTAAGGGTCACTCACTGTGTCGGTGTGTGATTTTTGCCGGAGTAGTTTAGTGGTAACAGGCTGAGAGAAGCACAATAGGCAGTTGCTAGTTGCTGTGTAGGGTGAATTCAACTGAACATGTGAGCCGGAAGCGTTTGATATTTGCTGTCCAGGTTGGAAGATGGCTGCATGTGTGGTTCTTATTTTGGAGTATCTCAGCAGAGTTTTACACCACAGTATAAGGACCTATCAAAGTGCAGCCCGAGAGTGTCTCATTACACATGGGGGCAGTGGTCAGGCCCAGTTTCCTACAACCTGCTGACTGCCAAAACCCAGAACGCCAATGGCTGCCAAATCCTCCTCACAGACACCCTATCCCTGAGGAGATCTATGCTCAATGTGTTCAACTCTAAACTCTGACTATTCATTCTTTCCCCTCATCTCAAACCTGTGAGACTCCTCCTCTCTCAGTCTGCCTTCAATCTGTGGGACTCCTCCCCTCTCTGTCTATAACGGGCATGTTCTGTAACGGGCGGTTCTGTAACGGGGGGCTCTGTAACGAGCGGTTTCTGTAACGGGCGGTTCTGTAACGGGCGGGTTCTGTAACGGGCGGGTCTCTGTAACGAGCGGTCTCTGTAACGGGCGGTTCTGTAACGGGCGGTCTCTGTAACGGGGGGTTCTGTAATGGGCGGGTTCTGTAACGGGCGGGTTTCTGTAACGGGCGGTTCTGTAACGGGCGGGTCTCTGTAACGGGCGGGTCTCTGTAACGGGCGGTTCTGTAACGGGCGGGTCTCTGTAACGGGCGGTTCTGTAACGGGCGGTTCTGTAACGGGCGGTTCTGTAACGGGCGGGTCTCTGTAACGGGCGGTTCTGTAACGGGCGGTTCTGTAACGGGCGGTTCTGTAACGGGCGGGTTCTGTAACGGGCGGTCTCTGTAACGAGCGGTCTCTGTAACGGGGGGTTCTGTAACGGGCGGGTTCTGTAACGGGCGGGTTTCTGTAACGGGCGGGTCTCTGTAACGGGCGGTTCTGTAACGGGCGGTTCTGTAACGGGCGGTTCTGTAACGGGCGGTTTTGTAACGGGCGGTTCTGTAACGGGCGGGTCTCTGTAACGGGCGGTTCTGTAACGGGCGGTTCTGTAACGGGCGGTTCTGTAACGGGCGGGTTCTGTAACGGGCGGTCTCTGTAACGAGCGGTCTCTGTAACGGGGGGTTCTGTAACGGGCGGGTTCTGTAACGGGCGGTTCTGTAACGGGCGGTTCTGTAACGGGCGGTTCTCTGTAACGGGCGGTTCTGTAACGGGCGGTTCTGTAACGGGCGGTTCTGTAACGGGCGGTTCTGTAACGGGCGGTTCTGTAACGGGCGGTTTTGTAACGGGCGGGTTCTGTAACGGGCGGGTCTCTGTAACGAGCGGTCTCTGTAACGGGCGGTTCTGTAACGGGCGGGTCTCTGTAACGAGCGGTCTCTGTAACGGGCGGGTTCTGTAACGAGCGGTCTCTGTAACGGGCGGGTTCTGTAACGGGCGGGTCTCTGTAACGAGCGGTCTCTGTAACGGGCGGGTTTCTGTAACGGGCGGTTCTGTAACGGGCGGGTCTCTGTAACGAGCGGTCTCTGTAACGGGCGGTTCTGTAACGGGCGGTTCTGTAACGGGCGGTCTCTGTAACGGGCGGTTCTGTAACGGGCGGTTCTGTAACGGGCGGTTCTGTAACGGGCGGTCTCTGTAACGGGCGGGTTCTGTAACGGGCGGGTTTCTGTGACGGGCGGTCTCTGTGACGGGGGCTTCTGTGACGGGCAGTCTCTGTGACGGGGAGTTCTGTAACGGGCAGTCTCTGTGACGGGCGGTTCTGTGACGGGCGGTCTCTGTAACGGGCGGGTTCTGTAACGGGCGGGTCTCTGTAACGGGCGGTTCTGTAACGGGCGGTTCAGTAACCGGCGGTTCAGTAACGGGCGGTTCTGTAACGGGCGGTTCAGTAACGGGGGGTTCTGTAACGGGCGGGTCTGTAACGGGCGGGTCTCTGTAACGGGCGGTTCTGTAACGGGCGGTTCTGTAACGGGCGGTTCTGTAACGGGCGGTTCTGTAACGGGCGGTCTGTGTAACGGGCGGTCTCTGTAACGGGCGGTTCTGTAACGGGCGGGTTCTGTGACGGGCGGGTCTCTGTAACGGGCGGTTCTGTAACGGGCGGGTCTCTGTAACGGGCGGTTCTGTAACGGGGGGTTCTGTAACGGGCGGTTCTGTAACGGGCGGTTCTGTAACGGGCGGGTCTCTGTAACGGGCGGTTCTGTAACGGGCGGTTCTGTAACGGGCGGTTCTGTAACGGGCGGTCTCTGTAACGGGCGGGTCTCTGTAACGGGGGGTTCTGTAACGGGCGGTTCTGTAACGGGCGGTTCTGTAACGGGGGGTTCTGTAACGGGCGGTTCTGTAACGGGCGGTTCTGTAACGGGCGGTTCTGTAACGGGCGGTTCTGTAACGGGCGGGTTCTGTAACGGGCGGGTCTCTGTGACGGGCGGGTCTCTGTAACGGGCGGTTCAGTAACGGGCGGTTCTGTAACGGGCGGTTCAGTAACGGGCGGTTCTGTAACGGGCGGTTCAGTAACGGGCGGTTCTATAACGGGCGGTCTCTGTAACGGGCGGTTCAGTAACGGGCGGTTCTGTAACGGGCGGTTCAGTAACGGGCGGTTCAGTAACGGGCGGTTCTATAACGGGCGGTCTCTGTAACGGGCGGTTCAGTAACGGGCGGTTCTGTAACGGGCGGTTCAGTAACGGGCGGTTCAGTAACGGGCGGTTCAGTAACGGGCGGTTCTGTAACGGGCGGTTCTGTAACGGGCGGTTCTGTAACGGGCGGGTTCTGTAACGGGCGGGTCTCTGTGACGGGCGGGTCTCTGTAACGGGCGGTTCTGTAACGGGCGGTCTCTGTAACGGGCGGTTCAGTAACGGGCGGTTCTGTAACGGGCGGGTTCTGTAACGGGCGGTCTCTGTAACGGGCGGTCTCTGTAACGGGCGGTTCAGTAACGGGCGGTTCTGTAACGGGCGGTTCAGTAACGGGCGGTTCTGTAACGGGCGGGTCTCTGTAACGGGCGGGTCTCTGTATCGGGCGGTTCTGTAACGGGCGGTCTCTGTAACGGGCGGTCTCTGTAACGGGCGGTTCAGTAACGGGCGGTTCTGTAACGGGCGGTTCTGTAACGGGCGGTTCTGTAACGGGCGGTTCAGTAACGGGCGGTTCTGTAACGGGCGGTTCAGTAACGGGCGGTTCTGTAACGGGCGGGTTCTGTAACGGGCGGTCTCTGTGACGGGCGGGTCTCTGTAATGGGCGGTTCTGTAACGGGCGGTCTCTGTAACGGGCGGTTCAGTAACGGGCGGTTCTGTAACGGGCGGGTTCTGTAACGGGCGGTCTCTGTAACGGGCGGTCTCTGTAACGGGCGGTTCAGTAACGGGCGGTTCAGTAACGGGCGGTTCTGTAACGGGCGGGTCTCTGTAACGGGCGGGTCTCTGTAACGGGCGGTCTCTGTAACGGGCGGTTCAGTAACGGGCGGTTCTGTAACGGGCGGTTCTGTAACGGGCGGTTCTGTAACGGGCGGTTCTGTAACGGGCGGTTCAGTAACGGGCGGTTCTGTAACGGGCGGGTTCTGTAACGGGCGGTCTCTGCAACGGGCGGTCTCTGTAACGGGCGGTTCAGTAACGGGCGGTTCTGTAATGGGCGGTCTCTGTAACGGGCGGTCTCTGTAACGGGCGGTTCAGTAACGGGCGGTTCTGTAACGGGCGGTTCAGTAACGGGCGGTTCTGTAACAGGCGGTCTCTGTATCGGGCGGTTCTGTAACAGGCGGTCTCTGTAACGGGCGGTCTCTGTAACGGGCGGGTCTCTGTAACGGGCGGTTCAGTAACGGGCGGTTCTGTAACGGGCGGTTCAGTAACGGGCGGGTTCTGTAACGGGCGGGTCTCTGTGACGGGCGGGTCTCTGTGACGGGGGCTTCTGTGACGGGCGGGTCTCTGTGACGGGGGGTTCTGTGACGGGCGGTTCTGTGACGGGCGGGTCTCTGTAACGGGCGGTCTCTGTAACGGGCGGTCTCTGTAATGGGCGGGTCTCTGTGACGGGGGCTTCTGTAACGGGCGGGTCTCTGTAACGGGGGGTTTTGTAACGGGCGGGTTCTGTAACGTGCGGGTCTCTGTGACGGGGGTTCTGTGACGGGCGGTCTCTGTAACGGGTGGTTCTGTAACGGGCGGTTCTGTAACGGGCGGGTCTCTGTGACGGGGGTTCTGTAATGGGCAGTTCTGTAACGGGTGGTTCTGTAACGGGCGGTTCTGTAACGGGCGGGTCACTGTGACGGTGGTTCTGTGACGGGCGGTCTCTAACGGGCGGTTCTGTAACGGGCGGTTCTCTGTAACGGGGGTTCTGTAACGGGCGGGTCTGTAACGGGGGTTCTGTAACGGGGGGTTCTGTAACGGGCGGTTCAGTAACGGGCGGTTCTCTGTAACGGGCGGTTCTGTAACGGCTGGTTCTGTAACGGGCGGTTCTGTAACGGGCGGGTCTGTAATAGGCGGGTTCTGTAATGGGCGGGTTCTGTAACGGGCGGGTCTCTGTGACGGGCGGGTCTCTGTGACGGGGGGTTCTGTAACGGGCGTTTCTGTAACGAGCGGGTCTCTGTAACGGGCGGTTCTGTAACGAGCGGGTCTCTGTAACGGGTGGTTCTGTAACGAGCGGTTCTCTGTAACGGGCGGTTCAGTAACGGGCGGTTCAGTAACGAGCGGTTCTGTAACGGGCGGTCTCTGTAACGGGCAGTTCTATAACGGGCGGGTTCTGTAACGGGCGTTTCTGTAACGAGCGGGTCTCTGTAACGGGCGGTTCTGTAACGAGCGGGTCTCTGTAACGGGCGGTCTCTGTAACGAGCGGGTCTCTGTAACGGGTGGTTCTGTAACGAGCGGTTCTGTAACGGGCGGTCTCTGTGACGGGCAGTTCTATAACGGGCGGGTTTTGTAACGGGCGGGTCTCTGTGACGGGCGGGTCTCTGTGACGGGGGCTTCTGTGACGGGCGGTCTCTGTGACGGGGGGTTCTGTAACGGGCGGTTCTGTAACGGGCGGTTCTGTAACGGGCGGTTCTGTAACGGGCGGTCTCTGTAACGGGCGGTTCTGTAACGGGCGGTTCTCTGTAACGGGCGGTTCTCTGTAACGGGCGGTTCTCTGTAACGGGCGGTTCTGTAACGGGCGGTCTCTGTAACGGGCGGTTCTCTGTAACGGGCGGTTCTCTGTAACGGGCGGGTCTCTGACGGGGGGTTCTGTGACGGGCGGGTCTCTGTGACGGGCGGTCTCTGTAACGGGCGGGTTCTGTGACGGGCGGGTCTCTGTGACGGGCGGTCTCTGTAACGGGCGGTTCTGTAACGGGCGGGTCTCTGTGACGGGGGGTTCTGTGACGGGCGGGTCTCTGTGACGGGGGGTTCTGTGACGGGCGGTCTCTGTGACGGGCGGTCTCTGTAACGGGCGGTTCTGTAACGGGCGGGTCTCTGTGACGGGGGGTTCTGTGACGGGCGGGTCTCTGTGACGGGCGGTCTCTGTGACGGGGGCTTCTGTGACGGGCGGTCTCTGTGACGGGGGGTTCTGTGACAGGTGGTTCTGTAACGGGGGGTTTTTTAACGGGCGGTCTCTGTAACGGGCGGTTCTATAACGGGCGGTTCTGTAACGGGCGGTCTCTGTGACGGGCGGGTCTCTGTGACGGGCGGTCTCTGTGACTGGGGCTTCTGTGACGGGCGGTCTCTGTGACGGGGGGTTCTGTGACGGGTGGTTCTGTAACGGGGTTTTTTTTAACGGGCGGTCTCTGTAACGGGCGGTTCTCTGTAACGGGCGGGTCTCTGTGACGGGGGGTACTGTAACGGGCAGGTCTCTGTGACGGGCGGTTCTCTGTAACGGGCAGGTCTCTGTAACGGGCAGGTCTCTGTGACGGGGGTTCTGTAACGGGCGGTCTGTGACGGGCGGTCTGTGACGGGCGGTCTCTGTAACGGGCGGTTCTCTGTAACGGGCGGGTCTCTGTAACGGGCGGTTCTGTAACGGGCGGGTCTGTAACGGGCGGTCTCTGTAACGGGTGGTTCTGTAACGGGCGGGTCTGTAACGGGCGGGTCTGTAACGGGCGGGTCTCTGTAACGGGCGGTCTCTGTAACGGGTGGTTCTGTAACGGGCGGGTCTCTGTAACGGGCGGGTCTCTGTAACGGGCGGTTCTGTAACGGGCGGTTCTGTAACGGGCGGTTCTGTGACGGGTGGTTCTGTAACGGGCGGGTCTCTGTAACGGGCGGTTCTGTAACGGGCGGTTCTCTATAACGGGCGGGTCTCTGTAACGGGCGGTTCTGTAACGGGCGGTCTCTGTAACGGGCGGTTCTGTAACGGGCGGTTCAGTAACGGGCGGTTCAGTAACGGGCAGTTCTGTAACGGGCGGGTTCTGTAACGGGCGGTTCTGTAACGGGCGGGTTCTGTAACGGGCGGTTCTGTAACGGGCGGTTCAGTAACGGGCGGTTCAGTAACGGGCGGTTCTGTAACGGGCGGGTTCTGTAACGGGCGGTTCTGTAACGGGCGGTCTCTGTAACGGGCGGGTTCTGTAACGGGCGGGTCTGTAACGGGCGGGTTCTGTAACGGGCGGTTCTGTAACGGGCGGGTTCTGTAACGGGGGGTTCTGTGACGGGCGGGTCTCTGTGACGGGCGGTTCTGTGACGGGCGGGTCTCTGTAACGGGCGGTTCTGTAACGGGCGGTTCTCTGTAACGGGCGGGTCTCTGTAACGGGCGGTTCTGTAACGGGCGGTCTCTGTAACGGGCGGTTCTGTAACGTGCGGTTCAGTAACGGGCGGTTCAGTAACGGGCAGTTCTGTAACGGGCGGGTTCTGTAACGGGCGGTTCTGTAACGGGCGGGTTCTGTAACGGGCGGTTCTGTAACGGGCGGTTCAATAACGGGCGGTTCAGTAACGGGCGGTTCTGTAACGGGCGGGTTCTGTAACGGGCGGTTCTGTAACGGGCGGTCTCTGTAACGGGCGGGTTCTGTAACGGGCGGGTCTGTAACGGGCGGGTTCTGTAACGGGCGGTTCTGTAACGGGCGGGTTCTGTAACGGGGGGTTCTGTGACGGGCGGGTCTCTGTGACGGGCGGTTCTGTGACGGGCGGGTCTTTGTGATGGGCGGTTCTCTGTAACGGGCGGTCTCTGTAACGGGCGGGTCTGTAACGGGCGGGTTCTGCTCCGGCAGATTACCTCTCAGATGAAGATGACGATGATGCACCGGAGTGTCGGTTTGTACCTGGCCATGAACTGAGACTCATTTCATGTGGAACCGTTGCTGGTTCTGGGGAGTCTAGCCAGGGTTTGAACCCTCGTATATTTAAAGCTTGACTTCACTCACTCTGTGTTCCAGAGACAAGTACGTGAAGTACTCAGTCCTTCTGCTTGGGAATGTGCCAAGAACAGAGAGAAAACAGGCCAGTTCAAAAAACGCCTTCCAAACTGAACGCAGTGTGTTGAAAGGCAGCTGTGCCGCAGCTCGCGCGGGCATCTGGACACAGTGCGGGCATCTGGACACAGTGCGGGCAATCTTCGGACCCTTGGCAATGTTGGGTACTGGAGCAATTTGGGGGTTCATGTTTACAATGTTAAAAGCGGCACCTCAAGTGGATAAGGCCATTAAAAAACACTAAAGGAATACTGGGTTTTAGGACAAGAGGTATCGAATCTCAGAATCGTCTGTCTCCGATCCTGCCTCAGCTCATCTGCTGCTGAAACCCTCATCCATGCCTTTGTTACCTCCAGACTCCACTATTCCAACTCACCCCTGGTCGGCCTCCCATCGTCCTCCCTCCGTAAACTTCAGCTCATCCAAAACTCTGCCGTCTGTGTCCTAACTCGCACCGAGTCCCGTTCACCCATCACCCCCTGTGCTCGCTGACCTACATTGGCTCCCAGTCCCGCAACGCCTCGATTTCAAAATTCCCATCCTTGTTTTCACATCCCTCCATGTCCTTGCCCCTTCCTATCTCTGTAACCTCCTCCAGCCCTACAACCCCCCGAGATCTCTACGATCCTCCAATTCTGGCCTCTTGAGCATCCCCGATTATAATCGCTCCACCATTGGCGGCCGTGCCTTCAGCTGCCTGGGTCCCGAGCTCTGGAATTCCCTCCCTAAACCTCTCCGCCTCTCTCCTCCTTTAAGACGCTCCTTAAAACCAACCTCTTTGACCAAGCCTTTGGTCACCTGCCCTAATATCTCCTTCTGAGGCTCGGTGTCAGGTTTTGTTTGATAATCGCTCCTGTGAAGCGCCTTGGGACAATTTACTACGTTAAAGGTGCTATATAAATACAAGTTATTGTTGTTAAAGGTGCTATATAAATACAAGTTATTGTTAGTTTACAAACCAATGTTTGCGGCCAAAATTGGCCATGAAAGAGAAAGGAAAGGAATCGAATGACAGCCATGGTAGGAGTTGGATGTGCTCGGGGTGAGCTCGGGGTCTTCCAGCCTGTGGCACCCCTCACCCAACCCCAGTTGGTTTGCCTGTTCTGCCAGGGAAAAACCTCGAAGTTGGAACTTTGGAAAATGAATAGTTGAGAAAGGAAACTGAATATTCCTGGGGACTGAGCGAGGGATAAAAACTCACCAAGCTTTGCATTCTGGGGTTCAACACAGTGAGGGAGGCGGGAGAGTGTTCGAAGGACGGGACGCTTTGGGGATTTAAGAAGAGTGATTCAGAGCACTGGGCTTAGTTGTATCAATAAGATTGACAGGGATAACAGGAAGAGGGAGTGGTGTCGCGCGGAGGCCCCTCTCCCCCAGTGGGCTGTGGTTTGTAGTTGGAATGGGTTGGCCCAAAGGCTTGGCATTCATTCTGAAAAGAGGGCATTGGGCGATCAGGCACTTTAACACCTCCCGATCGGTCAACTGGTACAAGGGAGCTGTGGTCAGACTGACCTCCAGTCAACCAGATGCTGAGCTGCCTGTGATCTCACCAGGGCTGAATGTGTAGAGAGAGGGTGAATGGAGAGAGATTCAATGCTGGGGATTCACCAGGGAGAGAGAGGGGGAGAGCTAAACCTTGCATTTATCAGAGATCGACATTCCAGGCCCTTTTAAAATCTCATACAAAACATTTTCTGTGTGTCATCACTTTGGATTGGGATGCAGTCAGAGAGATAATTGCAGAAGTTGATCCCATTCATTGTGTGAGTATGTGTGACACGCAGGGCCAGAGAATTCAGTGGGTGAGACTCATCAACTACTTTGTTCCTCCTTAAAGATTCATCGATTACACCTTGTAGCAATCAATAAACGGCCAGCGAGGAGCTGGCCAATAGGAAGCAGGAATCCCCTGGATCCACCCCTGGCCTGGACTACGTCATCACAACCGATTTTAGTTAAAGCACTAGTCTGGGGGCAGAAATTCAACAGGTCTTGTCCATTCTTCGGGTTAGGGGGCGAAAGGTGAGTTTTTAGTCGAGGGATCCCACACCCGATCTCCCCTGAAGTCCGCCACCCGCCAGATTGGAAGGTGCCCAGGGCGCCCACCTGAAAAAGGCATTAGGCGCCTTGCATATGCAAATTGGGGTCCTGATGCTCCTTGCAGGACCCCGATTGAAATTTGTGTACAAACTCCGCCCAGTTGTACCAGGTCCTGAGCGGCCTAACCAGCTATCCTTAAAGGGTTAAGTTACGAGGACAGGCTTGTATTTCTTTGAGTTTAGAAGGTTGAGGTTTAACTGATGTATTTGTAACTCTCTTTGTAACTTCTTCCCTTCTGTTTCAGCACACAGGACCAGGACCGGTTTCAGGATCGGTTCCAGGACCGGTTCCAGGACCGGTTCCAGGACCGGTTCCAGGACCGGTTTCAGGATTGGTTTCAGGACCGGTTCCAGGACCGGTTTCAGGATCGGTTCCAGGATCGGTTCCAGGGGCGAGGACTCCCAACTCTGCAGATGTCTCAGGGCAGCCCGCCAATCAGGACACCGCCCATCACTCCACTTCCGCAATTCAGCCAGTGTACAGAGGGAAGTACGCACGAATGGGCCGTTCGCTATTCCTCGCCCAGGCCCCGGGCAGCCTTCGATCCTGCCAGGCCGAGCTAGCACACAAGCTGAAGAGCCTCGAGCTCCAGAGCAGTCTCCCTGGGCAACAGGACCTGGCCCAGAAGAAGCTGGCTCTGGATCCCTCCTGCCTGCTGACCCCACCCAACACCCCGCAGATCCTGGAGTTGGCGGAGGGGGAGGGGGACCCCCTGGAGGCGGCCTGCAGGAAGATGGTTAATGGTGACCAGCCTGAACCATGTGACAGCAGCAGTCCAAAAGGTAAGACCATTTGCCCAGGCCTCTCCTTCCTTTTCTGTCTCTATCTGTTTTGGATGACTCTGTTTTTATCTCTCCCCTTGTGTTCTCTATCTGTTATGTGTCTCTCTCCTTCCTGTCTGTGTTTCTCTTTCTCCTGTTCTGTCCCTCTCTCTTCCCAATCTCGATGTGTCTCTCTCTTGTTCTCTGTTTATTATCCACGTTTGTCTCTCTCCTCTTCTGATATGTGTATCTGTGACTCTCTCCTTCCAGTTCTGTCTCTCTCTTCCTCTCGTTCTCTGTTTCTCTCTCTCCACTCCATTCTCAGTCTCTCTCTTCCCGTTCTGTCCTTCTCTCTGTCTCTTTCTCCATCTTGTTTTCTGTCTCTCTCTCTCTCTTCCTATTCTCTCTGTATCTCTCTCTCTCTGTCCTGTTCTCTGTCTCTCACTCTCTCTTTTCCCATTCTTTCTGTCTCTCTCTTCCTGTTTTTTCTTTCTCTCTTCCTCCCATCCTGTGCCTCTCTCCCTTCTTCTGTTCATTCTTTCCTCTTCACAGCACACAGTGAACAGGTCAGCAGTCCCTGGCAGGGAGCAGTGCCCTCGTTAATGCTCTGGCTGTAGCCAGTGGCCAGAACAATAAGCCATTCGGATTCCAGTCACATCTGCAGTCCTGCAGGAATCTGGTCAGGTCACGATGGGTCCCACTCACTCTGCTCTCACAGCTGGACAACATTCTTCATCCTGGTTCAGTGCCGAGTGACACAGTGCTGACAATTCCCAGCAACAATGTTCGGGAGCTTTATGGAGAAATAGGGAGAAGGGAAATTAAGCAAGGGGGAAGACAAGAAGAGGGAGGGGAAGGGGAGAAAGAGGGAAGGAGTGAGTAGCAAAATCAAGAGAGGGAGAAGGGAGATAGGCAGGGAGAGAGAGAGAGAGAGAGCGGATCAAACAGGAGGAGCAACATTATACTAGAGAGAGGTACAGACACAAACTGCCCTGGTCACACTGAGTAGCAACATGGTAAAGAGGTTCTAGTTACAGTGTGGTACACAATGCCTAAAGAGACGGATCTTCAGACGCCTCGGTGAGCTATTTCCAGCATGGT
The DNA here is from genome assembly GCA_030390025.1 of Squalus acanthias. NCBI lineage: Eukaryota > Metazoa > Chordata > Chondrichthyes > Squaliformes > Squalidae > Squalus > Squalus acanthias. The sequence goes on from JASTWF010000038.1 coordinate 3,294,188, forward strand.
GTAGGAGGTCACCATTACTGATTAAAAAATAAAGGAAAACAGGAAAGGAATGTGCATGTGACGAGGGAGGAGAGTGCAGGCTAGGGGCTTGCGCCAGAGTGAAAGATTTGCAGGGCTATGGGGAAATAGTGGGGAAGTGGGATTAATTGGAGAGCCCCTTCAAAGACACAGGCACAGGCACGATGGGCCGAATGGCCTCCTCCTGTTCTGTATCATTCTCTGATTCTAAGCTCCTGACTCCAGGTACAAGCCCCTTCGACACACTTTGGAATCCCGGAAGCGGAAGTGATCACTGCAAATGATTTAAGAACCCACATTGATCGATCCAGATTTACCTGAATTGGGTTGAGGTCGGATTCAAACACTTGTAAGACGGGACCGAGTGGAGTCTCGCCAAGGGCTCCGAGAGACCGGCTGCTTGTTCTCTCAGTGGGGGTGGGTACGTGGCCTGAGGGAGAGAAATTGTAACCTTTCCCTTCACCATTGACAGTCAGTGGGCACTCTCCATAAGAATGGACTGCAAAATACCTGATAATTTATTCTCCCCTCCTCTCCTGAAGGTGCTGACTCTCACTGGGGTACGGGTCCCCTCCTCTCCTGAAGGCGCTGACTCTCACTGGGGTACGGGTCCCCTCCTCTCCTGAAGGTGCTGACTCTCACTGGGGTACAGCCCCCTCCTCTCCTGAAGGTGCTGACTCTCACTGGGGTACGGGTCCCCTCCTCTCCTGAAGGTGCTGACTCTCACTGGGGTACGGGTCCCCTCCTCTCCTGAAGGTGCTGACTCTCACTGGGGTACGGGTCCTCTCCTCTCCTGAAGGTGCTGACTCTCACTGGGGTACGGGTCCCCTCCTCTCCTGAAGGTGCTGACTCTCACTGGGGTACGGGTCCCCTCCTCTCCTGAAGGCGCTGACTCTCACTGGGGTAGGGGCTCCACAGGCACTGGCTGCCCTCCTGATACCTCACCCATGTGGCCACCCTTCCTGTGAGAGCCTAGAGTGTCAGCGAGGTATTCCACTGGGGGGGGGGGGGGGGGGCATCGCAGACAGGTCCTCACCTGCCGTCCATCAACAGGTGATCGGGAGTGACGCACCTGGCTGGTTTAACCCTTCCGAACCCATAGCCCTGAGGCCAGCTGTAGCACTGGTACCTCAGCACTGGCTGCGATCCACTGACTCACCACAGAATCAGACCTCGAATCTAAGCTCACTCTTCCTCACTTGCACATGGATGGGAATACAAACAGAACAGCACCTTCGGGTAAGATTCACAACCTGGCCCACATCAACCATTTGTCAGCAGGATCACCTGATGTTTTGCCACATATTAATCTGCGATAAGAGGTCAAGATTTGGGTCATGACCTTGTACCCTGTGTGGTTGAGTGTGTTGTGTTACAATGGAATGAAAGGCTCGTATAGAAACATGTGCCATTATTTCAGGAGCCATTTCCTTCAAAACCGGTTAATACTAGACCGCGAGGTTAATGTCAAGGGCTGTTCAGCTGCTGTTCTGCAGATTAGGATGTGTAGGGCTCTGACGCTTCACTACAAGAGTCCCGGAACATGTCAAATCATGGCCCTCAAACATGTTTAATATAACCAGTCACAGCTGACAGATGGTGAACACAGAATGGATGCAAGGATAGATTCTCAATAAACCATCACCTTCCCATTCACTCCCACTGCACAGAATCCCAATGGACCAAATCCCTTCCCATTCACTCCCACTGTACACAATCCCAATGGACCAAACCCCTTCCCATTCACTCCCACTGTACAGAATCCCAATGGACCAAATCCCTTCCCATTCACTCCCACTGTACACAATCCCAATGGACCAAACCCCTTCCCATTCACTCCCACTGTACAGAATCCCAATGGACCAAACCCCGTCCCATTCACTCCCACTGCAAAGAATCCCAATGGACCAATCCCCTTCTATATTTTATACAGGGAGCGAGGGGGAGAATCAGACATGGTTCCTGCTCTGGATCACTGTCGAATGATGGATAACATGGGTGTGTGTGGGTGTGTGTGTGTTACTATCTAACAGCTCTGTGGGAGCACCTTCACCACACAGACTGCAGCGGTTCAAGAAGGCGGCTCACCTCCACCTTCTCAAGGGCAATCAGGGATGGGCAATAAGTGATGCCCACATCCCAGGAATGGATAAAGAAACACAGGAAGAACAGCCAATTGGACAAGGTAGAAGGGGGAGTTGCCAGCCATGGGGACAGTACCCCAGCAACGAGCCAGTGGCTCGGGGGAAGGGCTGAGAAAATCAGAGACCAAAGACATCTGCTCCTTAACGGAGAGCGGTTTAGTGTTCTCTCCGATCTGCAGGAAGTGAATCCTGAGAGTAAGTTCTCCTTATATTTTGTTTTTGACCGAGTGTGGATCTGGCTCCTGAGAGGCCAGCAAAGAACAGCTGAACATACAGCCAGCGACAGACTCACCTTTGAACTATTCTTCAACTCTCCACAAAGCTGGGAATGTGCTTTCTTCCCAAAAATTATCATTATCAGGAATTTGTCGACTTGGGACATTCCAAACTGGGAACTGGAGCTTTTAAACCAGGACAGGAGCCAGCACGAGCCTGGGAGAGGGGCTCTGTTACTTAGCAGGTTGCACTTTACTCCCAGAATATCCCGGGGATTAACTGGTCAGAGTATTCCAAAACCAAACACTGATTGAACATGTCTGTCGTTCCATTGCCAAGAATTCGGGCTCAGTGTCACCGGGTTTGAGGCTCGGGCTAGGGGAGAGGTTATTGGAAACTCGATCAGACAATTTAATATTGTGGACATTGGCCCATTGCTGTTGCTTAAACTGAACTAATCCCTCAGTCTGGCAGCCGGGTCACAGATGCCCCGGGACAGCGAGAGAGCACAGACCTTGATCCTTTCCTCTGTCTCTGTCCCTTAACTTGTCTGTCCATCTCTCTGTTTCTGATTCTCTGTATGTCTCTGTCCATATACATCTCTCCTCCTTCGTCTCTCTGTCTGTGTCTGTGTCTCTGTGTCTGTCTCTGTCTCTGTGTCTGTCTCTGTCTCTGTGTCTGTCTCTGTCTCTGTGTCTGTGTGTCTCTGTTCCTCCTCTATCCAAGTGTCAGCTGTGGCTCAGCACCCTCGCCTCAGAGTCACAAGGTGGTGGGTTCAAGTCCCACTCCAGAGACTTGAGCACAATCCAGGCTGACACTCCCAGTGCGGTGCTGAGGGAGTGCTGCACTGTCGGAGGTGCCATCTTTCGGATGAGATGTTAAACCGAGGCCCCGTCTCCTCTCAGGTGGATGTAAAAGATCCCACGGGCACTATTTCAAAGAAGAGCAGGGGAGTTATCCCCGGTGTCCTGGGGCCAATATTTATCCCTCAACCAACATCACTAAAACAGATGATCTGGTCATTATCACATTGCTGTTTGTGGGATCTTGCTATGCGTACAGTGGCTGCCGCGTTTCCTACATTACAACAGTGACTACACTTCAAAAGTACTTCATTGGCTGTAAAGCGCTTTGGGACGTCCTGAGGTCGTGAAGGGCGCTACAGAAATGCAAGTTCTTTCTCTCTTTCTGTCCCACTGTGTATCTGTGTGTGTGTGTCTGACTCCCCCTAGATCTCCTGTGAATGTCTCTTCCTTTCTGCCCCTCGATGTGGTCCTCAGCAAGTACTTAGAGTCAGTGCAATTTACTGCACTGTTAGCAATGATTATATTGACTGTCACTCTTTCTCTTTCCCTCTAGATAGCCCCACTCCACAGAAGAGAGAGACCGATGATGCAGTATTCACTGTCGAATTAGAAAGAGGGCCTCGTGGTCTGGGTCTGGCGTTAGTGGATGGACAGGTGAGAGCAGCAAATTACTGCAAACCTTACACTTCCTAATCTTCCAACCTAACTCTGTAATCTGGCTACGCCCACAGTCTCAACTGTGCACCCATAGCTTTATAACTGTACAGAGTCACTGTTTATTCAGGGTAGGGGTCACTCACTGTGTAACTGTACAGAGTCACTGTTTATTCAGGGTAAGAGTCACTCACTGTGTAACTGTACAGAGTCACTGTTTATTCAGGGTAAGGGTCACTCACTGTGTAACTGTACAGAGTCACTGTTTATTCAGGGTAGGGGTCACTCACTGTGTAACTGTACAGAGTCACTGTTTATTCAGGGTAAGGGTCACTCACTGTGTAACTGTACAGAGTCACTGTTTATTCAGGGTAAGGGTCACTCACTGTAACTGTACAGAGTCACTGGTTATTCAGAGTAAGGGTCACTCTCTGTAACTGTACAGAGTCACTGTTTATTCAGGGTAAGGGTCACTCACTGTGTAACTGTACAGAGTCACTGTTTATTCAGGGTAAGGGTCACTCGCTGTGTAACTGTACAGAGTCACTGTTTATTCAGGGTAAGAGTCACTCACTGTGTAACTGTACAGAGTCAGTGTTTATTCAGGGTAAGGGTCACTCACTGTGTAACTGTACAGAGTCAGTGTTTATTCAGGGTAAGGGTCACTCACTGTGTAACTGTACAGAGTCACTGTTTATTCAGGGTAAGTGTCACTCACTGTGTAACTGTACAGAGTCACTGTTTATTCAGGGTAAGGATCACTCACTGTGTAACTGTACAGAGTCACTGTTTATTCAGGGTAAGGGTCACTCACTGTAACTGTACAGAGTCACTGTTTATTCAGGGTAAGGGTCACTCACTGTGTAACTGTACAGAGTCACTGTTTATTCAGGGTAAGGGTCACTCACTGTGTAACTGTACAGAGTCACTGTTTATTCAGGGTAAGGATCACTCACTGTGTAACTGTACAGAGTCACTGTTTATTCAGGGTAAGGGTCACTCACTGTGTAACTGTACAGAGTCACTGTTTATTCAGGGTAAGGGTCACTCACTGTGTAACTGTACAGAGTCACTGTTTATTCAGGGTAAGAGTCACTCACTGTGTAACTGTACAGAGTCACTGTTTATTCAGGGTAAGAGTCACTCACTGTGTAACTGTACAGAGTCACTGTTTATTCAGGGTAAGAGTCACTCACTGTGTAACTGTACAGAGTCACTGTTTATTCAGGGTAAGGGTCACTCACTGTGTAACTGTACAGAGTCACTGTTTATTCAGGGTAAGAGTCACTCACTGTGTAACTGTACAGAGTCACTGTTTATTCAGGGTAAGGGTCACTCACTGTGTAACTGTACAGAGTCACTGTTTATTCAGGGTAAGAGTCACTCACTGTGTAACTGTACAGAGTCACTGTTTATTCAGGGTAAGGGTCACTCACTGTGTAACTGTACAGAGTCACTGTTTATTCAGGGTAAGGGTCACTCACTGTGTACCTGTACAGAGTCACTGTTTATTCAGGGTAAGGGTTACTCACTGTGTAACTGGTTGGTGTTGCTATTATTAAATGAACGTTAAATGATCTGCAGTTGATACCACTGTGTGAACAACATAATTTACCTCGACAGCTGGATCTGAAAATGGAAATAAGTGGGAAAATATTGACGATTGAGGAAAGTGTCTGGTTCGATGCGTCACTGGGGAGGAGTGTCGCCCCAGACCAGACCGGTTGCAGTGGCTCGCTCTGCCTTCCCCCTTGGTGCTGTTTGTTTTGTGCTGGGATCTGATTTATTGGGTTTAGCTGCTTGATCTTGCTGTGTGCCATCAGAAGTTACACTGAGTGAGTGATGGTGCGCTGCTGAGTTTCCCCATCGGGCTAACCTGCCCCACGACCTTCGCAGGTCAGGAGTTAGAGGTCAAGTGACAAATCTGACACACACGAGTGCCCAGGTCACATGGTCGTGAGCCTGTACTCACACCTGCTCCTCCGAACCTTCCCAGGAGGGACCAGAGGGTGCAATGAGCTGGTGGGTGGGCCCAGCTATTTAAACAGGAGCCTGGAGCTGAGTTATGAAGCTTTCTCCCTCCCTCTCCTCGCTCCCATATCTAGTGCCGTCCTGAAATCTTGCCAACTGTGACAGGCTCGTTCCACAGAGCTTTGGAATGCCAGGGTGGGTGCTGGGCAGCTTAAAGTGGAGAGCACAAGTGTGGGCAGTGACATTGGGAGAGTGAGAGTGACATTGGGAGAGTGACATTGGGAGAGTGAGAGTGACATTGGGAGAGTGACATTGGGAGAGTGAGAGTGACATTGGGAGAGTGAGAGTGACATTGGGAGAGTGAGAGTGACATTGGGAGAGTGAGTTTGACATTGGGAGAGTGACATTGGGAGAGTGAGAGTGACATTGGGAGAGTGAGAGTGACATTGGGAGAGTGAGAGTGACATTGGGAGAGTGACATTGGGAGAGTGAGAGGGAGAGTGAGAGTGACATTGGGAGAGTGACATTGGGAGAGTGACATTGGGAGAGTGACATTGGGAGAGTGAGAGGGAGAGTGAGAGTGACATTGGGAGAGTGAGAGTGACATTGGGAGAGTGAGAGTGACATTGGGAGAGTGAGAGTGACATTGGGAGAGTGAGCAGGGACATTGGGAGAGTGAGAGTGACATTGGGAGAGTGAGCAGGGACATTGGGAGAGTGAGAGTGACATTGGGAGAGTGAGAGTGACATTGGGAGAGTGACATTGGGAGAGTGACATTGGGAGAGTGACATTGGGAGAGTGAGAGTGACAGTGGGTGAGTGATATTGGGAGAGTGACATTGGGAGAGTGACATTGGGAGAGTGAGAGTGACATTGGGAGAGTGAGAGTGACATTGGGAGAGTGAGAGTGACAGTGGGAGAGTGAGCAGGGACAGTGGGAGAGTGAGCAGGGACAGTGGGAGAGTGAGCAGGGACAGTGGGAGAGTGAGCAGGGACAGTGGGAGAGTGAGCAGGGACAGTGGGAGAGTGAGAGTGACATTGGGAGAGTGACATTGGGAGAGTGAGATTGGGAGAGTGAGCAGGGACAGTGGGAGTCGGCTCCGCTGACAACTGCCATTCACAGCAATTACACTTCAATTTAGAAATAAATCCCAGCTCGGTGTTTACTCTTCAGGGTCTCGGTGTGAATAGTTACAGGGATACGTCTCTCAGCCCGCGGAAACTCTTCTCCGGTGATTTGGCTCGGAGTACTGGAGTTCGGCTTCTCTCCAAATCGACATTGCTCACGTGGGGACCCAGATAATGAGTGTTTGCAACCCTCCGAGATCTCGGCGCTCCTCCAACTCCAACCTTTTGCGCATCCCCGATTTTCATCGTTCCATCATTGGCGGCCGTGCCTTCAGCTGCCGGGGCCCTAAGCTCTGGAATTCCCTCCCTAAACCTCTCCGCCTCTCTCTCCTCCTTTAAGATGCTCCTTAAAACCTACCTCTGTGACCAAGCTTTTGGTCGCCTGTCCTAATATCTCCTTATGTGGCTCGGTGTCAGATTGTGTTTTATGACACTCCTGTGAAGTGCCCTGGGACGTTTTACTACGTTAAAGGCGCTGGATAAATACAAGTTGCTGTTGTTGATATTGGGCTGTGGGCGCCATCACAGTTTTAGCTCAAACCTGTCCTATACCAGCCATACACACACACACACACTTTCTAGGAGGTCACTGGACAGTGATCAGGAGCAGGAACCCTGGCTGATTACCCCTCTCTCTAACCCAGGGGTCACTGGGCTGTGATCAGGAGCAGGAACCCTGGCTGATTTCCCCTCTCTCTAACCCAGGGGTCACTGGACAGTGATCAGGAGCAGGAACCCTGGCTGATTTCCCCTCTCTCTAACCCAGGGGTCACTGGACGGTGATCAGGAGCAGGAACCCTGGCTGATTTCCCCCCTCTCTCTAACCCAGGGGTCACTGGACGGTGATCAGGAGCAGGAACCCTGGCTGATTTCCCCCTCTCTCTAACCCAGGGGTCACTGGACAGTGATCAGGAGCAGGAACCCTGGCTGATTTCCCCCTCTCTCTAACCCAAGGGTCACTGGACGGTGATCAGGAACAGGAATCCTGGCTGATTTCCCCTCTCTCTAACCCAAGGGTCACTGGACAGTGATCAGGATCAGGAACCCTGGCTGATTTCCCCTCTCTCTAACCCAAGGGTCACTGGACAGTGATCAGGAGCAGGAACCGGGCTGATATCCCCCTCTCTCTAACCCCAGGGGTCACTGGGCAGTGATCAGGAGCAGGAACCCTGGCTGATTTCCCCCCTCTCTCTAACCCAGGGGTCACTGGACAGTGATCAGGAGCAGGAACCCTGGCTGATTTCCCCCCTCTCTCTAACCCAGGGGTCACTGGACAGTGATCAGGAGCAGGAACCCTGGCTGATTTCCCCTCTCTCTCTAACCCAGGACTCACTGGACAGTGATCAGGAGCAGGAACCCTGGCTGATTTCCCCCTCTCTCTAACCCAGGGGTCACTGGACAGTGATCAGGAGCAGGATCCCTGGCTGATTTCCCCTCTCTCTAACCCAGGGGTCACTGGACAGTGATCAGGAGCAGGAACCCTGGCTGATTTCCCCCTCTCTCTAACCCAGGGGTCACTGGACAGTGATCAGGAGCAGGAACCCTGGCTGATTTCCCCCTTTCTCCAACCCAGGGGTCACTGGGCAGTGATCAGGAGCAGGAACCCTGGCTGATTTCCCCTCTCTCTAACCCAGTCGTCACTGGACAGTGATCAGGAGCAGGAACCCTGGCTGATTTCCCCTCTCTCTAACCCTGGGGTCACTGGACGGTGATCAGGAGCAGGAACCCTGGCTGATTTCCCCTCTCCATCACCCAGGGGACCGGTAATAGCACCCAATGTTGCTCCGACCCGAGGACAGGCGGGCGGTTGAATCTGCTGTGTGTGAAGGTGCTTCACAGGAGCGGTTATCAAACAAATGTTGACACCGAGCCACATCAGGAGATATTAATATTGGTGACTGAAAGCTGGGCCAAGGAGGAAGGTTTTAAGGAGCGTCTTAAAGGAGGAGAGAGAGGCGGAGAGGTTTAGGGAGGGAATTCCAGAGCTCAGGGCCCCGGCAGCTGAAGGCACGGCCGCCAATGGTGGAGCGATTATAATCAGGAATACGCAAGAGGCCAGAATTAGAGGAGCGCAGAGATCTCGGAGGGTTGTGGGGCTGGAGGAGGTTACAGAGATAGGGAGGGGCGAGGCCCTGGAGGGATTTGAAAACAAGGATGCACAGGCACAGTTATAGACCCCCTCCCCCTCCATATTACTTCACCCGTCTAGAGACGCCAGCGTTTAGTGATGCCCACTCTGTAAGTGAATGTCCGAGTTCAAATTCCAGTGTCCTTGTGGCTGGTTCCAAGGATGGGATCTTCCCACCCCAGTAATGATCTTCTCCACTGTCTCAAAGGCGGGGCCGTGCTCTCTGCCAATGTCGCTCCGCAGTCACTTGCTAGGATCCTATGGGTGAGACCCCACAATGATCATCCCACTGATTTCTCCATTCCTGGTGATGCAGTGGTTCTGTTACTGGACTAATCATCCAGAGAATGGGACTTCACATCCCACCGCTGCCAGTCTCACAATTTGAATTCAGTTTCAAAAACCTGGAAATAAAAAGCTGGGATCAGTAACCATGTGACCATGAAGGTGTTGGAGTGTGGTAAAAGGAAGGAAACCTGCCGCCCCTACCCGGTCTGGGCCTACATGTGACTCCAGACCCACACCAACGTGGTTAACTCTTAACTCCCCTCTGAAGTAGCCCAGCGAGACAAAATCACAGCTACTAACCAATAAGAAGGAAAGAGCTGCATTTCTACAGCGCCTTTCTCCACCTCAGGACGTCCCAAAGCACTTTACAGCCAATGAAGTACTTTTGGAGTATAGTCACTGTTGTAATGTAGGAAACGTGGCAGCCAATTTGAATTTGTGCACAGCAAGATCCCACAAACAGCAATGTGATAATGACCAGATAATCTGTTTTAGTGATGTTGATTCAGGGATAAATATTTGGCCAGTACACTGGGGATAACTCCCCTGCTCTTCTTCCAATAATGGCCGTGGGATCTTTTATGTCCACCTGAGAGAGCAGACGGGGCCTCGGTTAAACATCTCATCCGAAAGACGGCACATCCGACAGTGCAGCGCTCGCTCAGTACTGACCCTGACAGTGCAGCGCTCCCTCAGTACTGCCCCTCCGACAGTGCAGCGCTCCCTCAGTACTGCCCCTCCGACAGTGCTGTGCTCCCTCAGTCCTGCCCCTCCGACAGTGCAGCGCTCCCTCAGTACTGCCCCTCCGACAGTGCAGCGCTCCCTCAGTACTGCCCCTCCGACAGTGCTGTGCTCCCTCAGTCCTGCCCCTCCGACAGTGCAGCGCTCCCTCAGTACTGCCCCTCCGACAGTGCAGCGCTCCCTCAGTACTGCCCCTCCGACAGTGCAGCGCTCCCTCAGTACTGCCCCTCCGACAGTGCAGCGCTCCCTCAGTACTGCCCCTCCGACAGTGCTGTGCTCCCTCAGTACTGCCCCTCCGACAGTGCAGCGCTCCCTCAGTACTGCCCCTCCGACAGTGCGGCGCTCCCTCAGTACTGCAGTGGAGTGTTGCCGCAGATTTTTGTGCTCAAGTCTCTGGAGTGGGACTTGACCGCATGACCTTCTGACTCAGAGGCGAGAGTGCTGCCCACTGAGCCCGGGCTGACACTAAGCCGGCGCTTGTTGAAACACGCCACCCACATGCAGCACAGTGACTGCCGGGCACCGCCCGCTGTGTGACCCGGCCCCGGGGGGAGGGGCAGTGTCTTATCTGAATAAACACTGTGTTGGAATAAGACACGTGTATCAGTTGGCCGTCAGCCGTTCATACTGCGGCCTTGGAATGTTCTGGAGATTGGATTCTGACTTTAATCGGACAGCTGGGCCCTTATCTAATGTCCTGAAACATCTCCATTGATGGAAAGTGTCTCCATTCCCAGCCTGGGCAGAGGGTGATGGTAAAAGAGGCCTCAGGGAAGGCCCTGCTCCCCCTCCCCGCCCAAACTCCCCCTCCCCCACCAACCCCCCCGCCTCCCCCACCAACCCCCCCCTCCCCCACCCCGCTCCCCCTCCCCACCAACCCTCCCCTTCCCCACCAACCCCCCCTCCCCATCCCCACCAA